>JAACJM010000371.1:0-62644 GCA_013368315.1 Tetrapyrgos nigripes
GGATTGAAGGATTGAAGGAATGCAGCACACCAGCAGATTCTCCCCCGATGACCACACGCGATGGATCGTCAGCGAACTTGGAGATCTAACATGATGCAAATCATTAGAATACTTACGCCAATGTGGACCAAAACGTCCAAAGAATCTGGACTTACATGCTCTCGAACCCACTGCAACGCAAAGTGCCATACGCGGTCAAGTACCTCCTCCTCCATTACTGGTCATACTGAAGTAACACTCACGCAACCCATCATTCAAATCTCCCTGTTCCTTCAACTTGCTGCCCGCCAAAAATCCAAATAAGCCGAGACAATATTCAATACCTACAACAATAGCCTCTCGACCAGCATCTGTTTGAAGAATATCTTCACCGTCGTAGCCACCTGTGGCGAAGCCAGCACGGGAGGCGCTGCCTAGGTGATAGCTGCGAGAGTACGTGTAGATCGGACGCATCAAGTCGGTCAAATTGAATTGAACAGGAGACTCAATATAAGTAGTGCGATGAAAGAAAAAAGAGAACATGACATGCCCCCCACCGTGGATCCAAACAATAACCGGAAGGCTCTCTTTTGGCCCACTTGCTTCAGATTCATTGAACTGCGAACCAGGAACAAATACACTATCAGTGCAGGCTATCCGTCAGAAATATACATAAGTAAACGATGACTCAGAGGATATAGCTTACTTCAAAAAAAGACAATCCTCGAGTTCTCTAGTAATCGCTTGGGCGGTTTCGATTTGAACGGTGTCGACTGGACGTTTACAATGTTGAGATGAATTGCGACGATGGCACTGACAGTTGTCACAAGCAATGCGAGATAACGCCTCGGCGGTTTATTCTGATTCTTGGGAGTTTGAGCCTGCGTCATAAACATACAGGGCTCATGAGACTGGGAAATGGTAGAGATGATAAATGATGGACGAAGAGCAGAGGTCGCATAGTCCGAATCCACGTAACCCGTGAATCCCTGTTCCCCCCAAAGATTTGCTCGCTTAGAGTACTTCGAGTCTGCAAAACAGTCTCAAGGGTACTGATATAAGTAATAGATATGTAGTTGGTATATTCGATTACCCCGTGTTCGTATATGTCCTATCCGTCCGGAATGGCATAGTTGGATCCCCATCGTAGTGGAACAGGGCCGAGAATAAGTACAGCATGCTCCATAAGCATTCAGCAGCATCAGTGGTAGACAACGCGTACCGAGAGCTTTAGCTCAACTAAGCGACCCGTCTCCCTTCTACCAAGTAACATTAATCGACTCATGCCGAGTGCGAGAAAGAGAGGAGTAGACGACGGATGGAAGAGAGTGGAGGCATAGGTGAGGACAGAAACGGGGGAAAAGGCTCCTGAATAGTTGGAGTGGTTTGGGTTATCCCGTGAAGCTATCCAGCGGTGAGAACGGATAGAGGACACAGAATATCGTTGAGGTAAAAGCTGATTGAGAGGGAGGAGAGGAGAGGGTTGGGCGAGCCCATAGAGTGGGGACGGAATATGAGGCGTAGGGATGTCGAGACCTTCATAGTAATAATCATACGTTAGCATTTCATGACAGATGAACTCACCTAGAATCCTGTACAACCGTTCCCCACCTCCCCCCTCTCTCCAATCCACTCGCACACACACGTATCCCTCACTTCACGTCTCGTCTTAGCCCTTCCTGGGCTCGCTGATCCCATTCGTCGCCTAACCCACTTCCCCACCTTCCCGCCAGTCGCAGTCCACTTCCAAGTTCCAAATCTCGTAACCTCCCCCTCCTCGAATCCTTCCTTGCCTCTTGCCTCCATTTCTTCCCCTCTCTCATTATCCTAAGGTCAGCCCTCCCCCCTAATGTGTGTTCTTCTGCTTCCCCACTCTTCCTACGTTCCCCTCCTCGCTCTTTTCCCTTTTAATGCTTTCAATAGATGCTCCATGAAAACGACTTGCGGGACCGTCCATCCTGTATCCTAAATCCCTTGGATGCTTCCATGAGAGACTCGGAGGGGAAAAGACGAAGGACGACATTGTTGGTAGTATGAGGTAAGGCTGGATGTAAGATGGTGTTGACGTGGTCGGGAAAGGCGGGGAGCAAAGGCGGGAGGAAATCCAATGTAGATATTGACGGAAAAGTGGAAGATTACTTGACATAGATGCGGAACGTAGCGCAAGAGTTTGAGTCTACAGCACCGAAGAGGACACATACAAACTCACCTAGTGCTCTCGTCGTCAGCTTCAACTTGAGAGTCACTGTCTCGGTTATTAGTCTATATTGTCACAGACAAACTCACCTTCCCCTCTCAATCGTCCGACTTCAACCTCAAATCCAAACGACTCGATCATCACCCCATTTCCAATCTCAAACTAATTCGTGGTACCCGCCTGACTTGAGCTCGCAAACGGCGGACGTCCATATGGGGTTTTAGACCGCAGCTGTGATGACCGTAGAGGAGGCTAAAGTCGAGCATAAAAGACTGGATGGAATACTCGTTCTAAGCTTCGACATCTTGTTGTTAGGGCTGTTGGTCGTTGCATTCTAGGCGTTGACGGTAAGAGATTTTGGCAGTCACGTGTGCGTAAAGCGTACTTTCGCTGTACGTGTTCCAATTGGCTCTTAGTCAGTCGGTAGGAGTGACTTCTGACTCACAAAGTCAGAACATGCTGCACTCAGGACTTGGAGAATGGTTTGAAGCAGCTAGAGCAGGAGATAGGCGTTGTAATGGATAGGCGTGTTTGTTCTTTATTCTCTTTTCATATGGTTTTCCAACGCTGTTTCTTCATGCATCGTTGCAGTAGTTGGTGTAATCTGGCATACGCATATAGTGGAAACTCCAACGCCAACTCTTATCACTTTCAGGCTTCTCTGTATCAGTTCCAAATTACGCTCTTGACATCCTTCAGAGTCCAAACAGTCTCGTCTTTTCCTTCACACACATCGAGCCCACATTGTTGAGCTGGGAGTCAGAGTCTCAGTCCTTGTCATGACGAGGCGTCCTTTGTGTGGTTTGTTCAGAAGACGTAGAGCTGAAGGCATCACCTCAACTGAAGCACCTTCGCTTACAACTATGATGTACGTCAACTTCGTCAGTTTGGTGGTGTTGCCAGGCTCCAGCGCATCCCGGAACCCCAAACCCACCTCTACCTCTCCATTTCTTGTCCATGACTACTCCTTCCAGTCCATGTCTTTAGTCCATGACTGTACGACCACATGACTGCATATCTACGAGTCCGAGTCTGAGTCCACTGTTTGTGTCGTCCTATATCCCCACTTGCACTACCTTCCATTCACCTCCCATCTCAACAGCCAGTACATACCCCTGGTCCAGTCCAGGTCATTATCGTATAAAAGCCGGTGTCAGCGTTGAAAATTTCAGCAGTTTGCTTCGCTCCTGACATTATACATTCCTGAGGGGAACTTTTGGGCTGTCATGATGGAGAGAGAAAGAAAGATGACAATGACAATAGCGAGAGGCATGCAGGCAGTAGAGATGCCTGTCCACTGAAACCTTGGGATACATACGTATCTGTACTGTCCAAGTCCTGTCTGAGTCTTGTTTGGTGTGGTGGAAACTATCCTTGAATACTCATTTACATCGACCTTTTCCATTGTCATTCACGTCCTCATTTCAGAACCCATCTTCTTCGTTGGCGTCTGGAGCTCCAACGCCAAATCAATGATCTTTACCCAGACCTACTAGTATATACCGTCGTAAGTCTACGCAGCCCAGCTTTAATAGAGGAGCACACCAATACACATACTCAACCATTTCTGTCTTTTGAGGAGCATCAATCCCAGCTTTTTCGATATATACTTCCTGAGCCTTCAAACCCTTGGATATCCCTCATCAACATTCCTCTCCTCTCGTAGACACGGCTCACCGAGTTCAGCTTCTTTTACCACTTTACAGCTACGCTGCTGCTACTGCCAACCATTGTGGTTGTGTCTGTCTTTGTCGCCATCTTCCTCTTTGGCTTTACCTTCTCTTGCCTGACGATTGCGATTGCTGGTTACAAAGTCAACCCTACCTCATAATGAGATTATGAAGTCAAGCCTGGATTAGTGATTCTGGGTCATTGAGTTGTTGGCTAGGTCTCCCCAACCCAACCCCAACCTTTAGGTGTATGTCTGTGCCCACCCGTACAGTCTCCGGTCTACTGGATTACCTCAACGTTAAGTCTATTTTATGAGACTGAATGTATGTATGTATGTGGTGATGGTGGTGGTCCTGATGTGTATACTTTAGAGCTGATTTGGCACTGGCAACGCGTGTCTCCTCAGTGGTCGTAAACCCACACAGAAACATACTTCATATGTCATGAGATTACAATGCCCTCACAAGTGCAGATAGCAATATCACCTACAGATAATCGTTGCTAGCTCGACTTGTGCGTCTTGTTTCATAAGAAGTTGTGTATCTGTCTGATTCCTCTCTCTGGAAACTATAAGACACAAATCTGATGGATTGCGAAATAGATATGCGAACCGCAGACCTGTTCTCCTCTTTGGATGTTTCCAGGGCCACAATGAGAATAGCCTTTGAGTACATTTTAGTAAGGGCTTCTATAGGCATGATGTATCAGCTCAATAGAGGACATTGAGAAGGTATTGCGCAGTAGTATCGAATATTCTGAGGGGTACTCTGGGTGCTGTGCGGGCCTAGGGCCTGAGCCCTAGGCCCGCCCAGACCAGGCCCGAAAAGCCCGAGCCAAGCCCAAGCCCGACGCAGGGCCGGCCCCGGGCTTGGGACTTTCCTGGCAGTCGTGTGGCGCACTTTGACCTGTACTAGCTGTAACAGCCGTCATTCTTCAACTACATGTAGGGCTCCTAATGGATCGGATTTGGTCAGATTTGGATGCAATCCACTCGGATGGCAGGTTGCTCGAGGCCCAATCCGCATCCGGCAGAGGGTATCCGACAGATAGCCAGATGATCCGATACATGGATTGCCGTAAGTGCCGGTACTTACTGTAAGAGTTCTGTCTCGCCGTTAAGTACTCAGAATTTTTGTTTACATGTACATGTGCATTTTCTCTTTCTCTTCAGGGATCAAAGAGCGAAGTACTGACTTCATTCTTCTCTCAAAGCAGGGTTGCTTGGCTGTCTACATTGTTAGCAGGGTGTATCATATAGTCTAGTTTCTTGAGTACACCTTACAATTCCTCAACTGCCTCATCAAATGGGAATTGATTTACTGTCCCATTTCTTTCAATTCGCGAGGGCACCGTGACAGTGACATGGCCTCGCAAATATTTTTGCCGCGAAATCGGGAATGTGAGCCATGACTGTCGGTTTTTTACGCGAATTTTCGCGAATTTCTAGGGAAAATTTGCCGTTTTTGGACTCATTCTGGCGGGAAGTCGCGTCTAGGCCTCCGTGACGCGAACTCGACGATTTATTTCGCGAATTTTGAGGGGTTCGTGACGCGTGACTCGCGAATTGAACGAATCAGGAACGCGCTACATCAAAAAATGAGTACATGGAGGAGGAAGATATAGTATAGGAGCTAGAGATCATTGAGCAGTGGCAGGAATTCTTGAAGGATAAGACCTACTTAAAGATATGGCAGTTAGAGGGTGATAATGGGAGGACATTCTAGTATAATGCATATTAATTTTGTGTACATACTTCATAGATAGCATATACTACACTCAATCTACATTTTTATGAGAAAAGCCCTGGCTCAGGCCCAAGCCCAGGCCCGCACATCACTAGTGCTGTTAGTGTTTTTTTTAAAATTTCGTATCTGTCCAATTGGATTTCTTCTTTTCCTTTCCTTCGCCTTGTTGGCTGTCTCTTATCTGGTTTCCCCAAGGTCTCCATCCCCCTTTGTCTTCTTTTCCTGCACCCCAATCTTCGTCTTTCTATTTTCTGCCATGGTTTTGCTCTGCTTTCCAGCTTTTGTACTTCTATATTTCTATCCACTACCACTGATCTCTTAGATTTCTCTTCCAGTTTCCAGTCCCAACTCCAATGACTCTGGAAACATTTCCATGCCCCTCAAATTCTCCTCTGGTTATTTTTTGCTAGTGAATGCCTGATTTGGATTAGGTATACACTAGTAGACGAGGAGGGGTATATTACATGGACTAGGACCAAGAACTGATATGCTGGGATTCCAGAAGGCGTGTCGATGACTGGTTAAGTACATCATTGGGTCCCAGGGTCAATCACTCCCAATATGGACGAGTTTGCAGCTTGAGGACTGCTGTAGATCCATTACGAGGCTGAAGAATGAGGCCGAGTTCTTTACACTGTGTTTCCGTGTGTGGCTATGTCTAATTGGCACCCCAATTATTTCTGTGCTTCCTTCCAATTTTACCTGTATATACCTATGTCATTTGTTTGTCTCCAGTTTCATAGCCAGGTGGTAGGCAAACAACCATGTCTGGACCACAGTTTTGCATATAGCACCACAATGCTGTCATACCTCAATGTCTCCTCTTCCAGCAATCTCTTCTATCTCTTTTGAACACTCTAATCTACCCTATGAAACATCTCTTTATTTCCTCAGTCCAAGAAGAGCCATAGCTTTTTTCTGTTTTCGTGGTGCATTCTCTATCTCTATCTCGTCTTCTCGTTTATCATCTGATTTCTCATTCTTGTTGATTGCCTTTCTTACCACAATTGCTATGTTCTCAAGGCAGACCCCCATGGTAGTACATCCCACAATTTGTTTTCTTCAATCTACTGACCAGTTTATTACTTTTTCAGCTCTACGAAACTGGCTTCAATAATGACAGAATAGTGATGAAGACTGAAGATTGTACCTTCAGTCTTCTCCTTGCAATCTGCAGACCTCCTCAAACCTTTCAATTTACTCCTGAGGATTGGAAAGGCATATTGCTGCTTTGATTGTATACAGAAGGGATTCCAGCTGGCTCTGTCTGTTTGGTTGACTATATGGCTGGGTACTACACTGGCAGTGGAGAGACCACGCTTGTGTGGAATCTAAAACTCGTAATCCTCTTATCTGACCCAGCGAAGAGGGAGCAAACAATGTAATTTATTAGTTAGGGGTCTACATTTACTAGTATTTGTTTTGACGGTGGATAGAAAAGAAATTCAATAAAAAGTTGATAAAAAGTAATGTGTATTTTAATGTTTTGGAGAGCTCCAGTCTCATACTCGCCACACCTCGGTGCTGGCCCACACCTCTTTCATACAGTTATGACAACTGTCAAGTTAGGTACTATCTAAATTATTCTATTTAACACCCATACTGTGGTAGCATGTACAGGGAAGCTGACTGGACAGATGAGTACTTCTTGAAAGTGAACATGCAGTAATAGAGTTATATAATAAGTGTACCAATCTCCAAACCTCGATCTCACAGACAGGAACAGTTACAACACTGCTCTTTCTTCATCCTTTCTCTAGCTTAACATAACTGCCTTGACAATCTGGCCAAACCCGTTACGAGGCCTCTTAAAGGCCGAGTTAACTTATGTTGGCCTTGTAATTTTTACCATGACCTCAAACTCCCACCCCTTTCCACTGCCACTCAAATTAAGCTGTCTTTCCCCTTCCTGACAACTGGAATGTCTAGACTTGGTCTGGACCAGATCCAAAGACCATAGACAACCACGTCATGCCAGTGTGTCAAATCGTAGTTTCTATTTTGTCATATGTCCTTCTTCCCTCCCACTTCCACCAATGCTCCCTCCCTTCTGCATAGCCTGGGAATCACTATAGACTATATGAAACAGCCTTGTAACTTGCTGCGCAAAGCAATGGCCTTTTGCCCCAGTCTATCACTGCACAGCAATGTTCTGCGTATTCATCACCATTGAACCATTGTATTCCCACACAGTGACAGTGATATCAGGTGTATTATGAGAATGTATGCTGGGTGCCAATGCCATTTAGAATGAGGAAGGGAGGTTCAGCATCAGTGCCTATTTTTGAGTTCCTCACCATCATCATAGTAATTCATTGCCATAACCCTCGTCTTTGTTAGCTGTTGTGTTGTGGTGAGTTGTGGTGAGGGGAGGGGAGTTGGCTGCCAAGTTGCAGTCAAAGTCATTGGTTGTTGGTATGTATGACTATTGCCAGGTTTCTTGGACCCCTTGTCCTGTCCCTATTGTCCCTGTTCCTGGTTCAGTTTCTGGAAGGACCCTCAGACTGGAAAAAGAGTGAGTGGGAAGTGGGAAGACGACCTGGTAATCATAGGATTGTAGTTAGTTAATTAACGCTGTCGACAGTTGCAAAAAATAAAAAATAAAAAATAAGAAGGCGAAAAAAGAGAAAGGAAAAGGGAAAGGAAGAGGAAAGGAACAAGAATGAAAAAGGTGTACATTTTAGGCATTTGATGTTTGCCCATTGTGTGGTGTAGAGCACACACTTGGCTCAAACAGTAGACGTAGACAGAGCAGCAGTAAGAGAGAAGACAATGAGAAGCTAGTCCCAAGATGAAGTTAATTATGAGTAAAGATAAGATGCAAGAGGAGAGATGCTTACCTAGTCCTAAGATCAAGAGGTCAAGATGGGAACTAGGAAGCTACAACTCTAAGTTTATATACATGAGGCCAAAGATAAGGCAGTAATCATAGGATCAAAGTAAAAGATGGTATCTTGATGAAAAGATGAAAGGAATTGGAGAACTGTTAGAGATAATCAAAGTACAGCCTAGTATCCCTGGTAAGTGATAATCATGTATCTGTCATAGAAAGATGAACAAAAGATAGGACGAAAAGATGAACAAAAGATGAACAACAATTGATGGCTGATTGATGAATGATGAAGGAAAATAGAAGGAAAAATAGAAAGAAAATCATCCAAAATAATCAAGTCATGATACATTGTCCATTGGTCCGATGCAGAATGAAGCATTGGTGAAGTGTATATGTACATGTTGTGCACATTGCTCACCATACAGCATACACCTTCCACTGTCTACTGTATGTCATACTATGTTGTCTATTATCCAATTCTCCATCTCCTTTGCGTTCTCCTTCTTCCATTTAAGACATCTACTGGCACCATGACCATGTTCGATGAGGTGGGGGTGGGGGATGAGGGGGGATTTCGTCAATGAGTTGTTGACTTGGAAATGGGAATGAGGTAGGGTAGAAGGAAGCAGAGAGTGTGCAGATGGAGGGGATGGAGCGTTCAGGGGGAGACAAAGACACAGACACACGCAAAGGCATTGACTGGAGAAAGGGAAAGATGATCCAAGGAATAGTTTCATAGTGTGGATTGTTGCTAGTAGAGTCGCTTTCTTGAAGTCGCTGAATTTGTTCTTCAATTGGCAATCTGGGAGTAAGCACAAAGAGAGATTGGGGGAATACATTGTCATCAATGTTGTCCATATGTTTGTCTGCCAAACAAAGACATTGCCCCTGTGCCATCACATGTGTGCATTGTTGTAATGTGACACATCATTCAAACTCATTGGTTAGTCATTGAAAACAAACCGTCCAGATCTCAAGTGAAAGGGTACCTAGAGCATAGATTGGGCTGAGTGAAGAGCATAGAAGAAAATTTGGGTGAAGATAATAAGCAAGTTGGAGATGTGGCTGAGTAAAGGAAATTTGAGTAAATACAAGTGATCAAAAGGAGGCTGTTGTAAAGGTGAGTTTGTGGTTTCCTAGTTGGAGCTCTGAATCAAGTTGATTTTTTGATTGTCGTAGACTCTGAAATAGCTAACGAGGAAAGCATTGAAGAGGGTTTTGGTTGAGAATAAATGCATAAAATCATATGGAAATCAGAAAGGGTACTGAAGTATTGGTTAGATATCTATGAACTGAGTTCAGTGGCATTAATGTGGCAGCTTTGTGGAGATGATGAAAGTCAAAGTAAGGAACCCTGGCACCAACAGAACAAAAGGAACTTCATGTCAGCCTCTACTACCAGGTGCTCATGCATCTTGCTGTCCATTCTGCAGTGGGTTTATATATAAAAGTGTAAATGCATTTTTTCATGCTACCAAGTCTACAAAGCCTTTAGAATCAAAACTTTGCCAGACTGAAACCCTAAACATAGTAAACGAATGTCATCATGAATAGCTGAGCAAAAAATATCAGTAAAGGGCAAGTAAACGCAGTCCAATTCTCCAATGAAAGGATGATGAATCCACTGGTCATGAAGATAATGGCTGACATCTGTAGCAATTTTCTGCTCATTGGCTGCACTTTGTGAATGTTGGTCCAGCTTTTTCTCTTCCTCCCCTGTCCCCACATTCCAGATTCGGATAGTCTTGTCAGAAGATCCAGAGACCACTCGCTGTCCATCTGCTGAGAATGCCACAGATCTCACCCAATCTGAATGTCCCTCCAGCTTTTTCTCTTCCTCTCCTGTCTCCACATTCCAGATTCGGATAGTCGAGTCAGAAGATCCAGAGACCACTTGCTGTCCATCTGCTGACAGTGCAATGCAATCGATACTGCCTTTAGCTTGAATGACATGGTCATAACACTCCCATACATTGCCAACTCCACCAAGAAGTTTCCATGGTATTTCTTGTGGATAAAATTCCCAAATTATTGACTTTTTGGGTAGCCAGAAGAGTGCTGAATAGTAGATTTCTAGTGGATGGTCCCGGATGGTGTTGAAGCACTGCAATACACAACGTCTGGTATCCCCTGCTAGCCGTCGAATTTTAGCATCAACCTGAACCATAGTTAGTGCTGTGAGTTCAAAAATGAAGAAAAGTTAGCTTACAAATTGTGCCCTCTCTAAATTGCGCAACATCTTTACTACTATGTCAAGCCTTCCAAGCAGAGACATGCATTCAGTCCACTGCAAAACCCACTTCTTGAAAAAACTTGTTCATCAACTCATGAAGAGTGTCCTTGTCACTAGCCTCCAGGTAGTGGGTTATCCAGTACATACACGCATACTGAAGAGCCTCAGATATATTGCCTGCTATAGTTGCCTGGGAGACATGCACATTTTTGTCCTGCAGCCCACAGATGTTTTCAACCAGGTGACCTTTCAGATATTCCAGACATTTGTTTGCAAGAATGGAGTGGGATTCTGGGGGAGCATGGTGATATTCTTTAGAACGGATTGGATCAGACAAGAAGTCTGGAAAGGAAGCATGGAAGATTTGGATAGGTTGTGAGTGATTGGCAGGTACTGAAATGACAGACTGGAGAGAGCTGAGAGTCCTTTCAAGTAAAATGTTTGATATATCAATTTGTAGAAGCTCTGTGATAGCAGTCTGAGAGAGTGGTGTCTGGGCAGTGGTGATGAGATGAAGGACATTCTTCAAAATCTCATTCTCCTCATCATTGTGAAGGGCTGAGGAAAGAACAATGCGATAGAGAGCATCTAGCTCCCTGTAAGATGCCTCGTTGCCAGGAGTGGGATTTGATGCACTGTAGGAAAGAATATCTCTCAGTGCTTTCTGAGTTGAACCAGGGCTTTGAATGCGTGGATCAGCAATGAACAAGCAAGCTGTGGCAGCATAAATGAAAAGTTGTCCTGAAAGGTCCAATAGCTGATTGAGCTGATCTTCAGAAGGCCATCCCTCCTCAGAAATTGACTTTTCACTCCGAATTTCTGCAAAGCGGTAATGCAGAAAAAGTCCAAGATCTCTGCGGAGAAAATGTTCCTCCACGTTGTGGAGCAGGAATTTCTTGTGATGTTTCGAGTTTGCACTAGTGAATCTGGCTGTGATGTCTGCTTCTGGGCGGCTGGAAATGTAGAATTTCATGGGAAGGTCAACGGCATGTTGAATGAGCAAGGATAGGATTTTGGAGATTTGGCTCAAATCTCTACATTCGTCAAGGCCATCACAGACAACCACAAGGTGCTTTTGACCAAAGGCAGACCGCGATGTTCTAGCGGGGCTCAAGATCAGTTTCCGAAATTGTGACTCGGATGGTGTGCAGCCAGAGTCTTCCTCGGCTTTCAAGGACTTCCAAAGAGCTGCACTGAATTCTGGAGAATGGCGAGCTAGCTGATAGGCTATGGTGGGAAGTACATGACCTGGATCTGCTGTCTCACCCTCGGAACGAGAAGAGAAGAAGCTTGCGCCAAGCATCTGTTTTTCCAACAGCTGCAGACAGAATGAATACGCAATAGTGGTTTTGCCTGTCCCAGCCATTCCGTTCATCCAGAATATGGGATGATCCGTGTCCCCCTCTGCCCATGCCATGAGTTTCTCCAATATCTCCTGACGAGTGCCCTTAGTACAAGCTCCACGCGGCACACTCGTCATCGCATTGTACTCGGCTTTTTCTGAGGGAGCAAGGCAGCCGGTGAGCTGATTCTGAAAATTTGCGTCTTGAGCTACGCCATCAAACAAAAGATGAATACAGTACATGCCTTCAACATCTCCAATTTGATCCCTTTTATCTCTCTTGCAACCTCTTTAAAACCCGTCTTCAAATCTCTGAGATTCTCTTCCAAATAGGCTTTGATCTCTCTGTTTGTTTCAATCCCGTTCTCGATATTGATAGCAATTTGAATCGCTAGTTCCATCTTGAGTACGCGTTAGCAGCGGAATAGGGGACCTTAGACGGCCACGTACCATAAATACCTGATACATATCCCTGACCATCTGTTGAAGACTTTTCATATCCTCAGCTTCTTCACCCGCCGCAAGGAAGCGTTTCCACCAGGGCCTCTCCAACTCGTCCATTAACTGACGAATTTTGTTTTTCAACGTTCTATGAGAGAAAAATCTGATAAATAAAACTTATATTCAAGGTACTAAGCATATTAGATATTACTCTTGAAGAGTCTTCATGTGTTCGCCAAGTGATCCAGATGTAACATCCCGAGAATAATGTTCGAGGTTGTCGACGGCAGACTGCAACGATTTCATAAACGCCTTTCGATCCGCGCTAGTTTGAACTGTTTTCTACGTATCCAGAAAATAAGTCACAGTTCTCCAGTTTAACATTGGTTAACCCTCACCTCCGCCTGCTCCACTAGAATAGACAAACTACCCGACACTATTTTCAAAGCACCTGTGGGCTCCGCACCGCCGGCGGCAGTGACTAGTTTGAGGAGGGTCTTCATGCTTCTGAACTCCGTGCTTTGGGTGACGCGCTCCAAACGGGACTTTCCATCCCGAGCATTGTTGCCTGGCAGATCCGGCAATGGTTTCTGGATTGCAGAAGCACCAATTTGCGGAGGAGGTACAGGAGAAAGTCGAGCAGAGCTGGTAAGGTATGACGGCGTAAGGGAGGAATTATGTACGGGAGGGTCTGGAGCTGACACGGCAGCAGGTGGGATGGGAGAGCGACTGCGATTGCGACTGCGACTGCGACTGCGGCTGAACCGATCTCGAAGCTTCTGATATTGTTTTTTCATAGGAATGAAAGTTAGGAGAGGGGACGGTGAGGGGACGGATGTGCACTGACGGAAGCCTCGAGGCTGGACGTTGATAGCGAAGAGAGGGGGAGGTCAGCAGGCTGTTCTTACTATGAATAGATTGCTGAGCAGAATGAATTGGTCAGCTGGCCCTTGACTCGACTTCATGCAGACGCCATTGGTATTGGAGAAGCTCACTGAATTCATGCTCAAAGTTACCCATCCCCACCCATCTATAGGATCATTCCGTACAACCTCTGCTGAACGTCCTCCCCAAATCTAATCATCCTCTCTGACCTCACGACTCCCTCCTCAAAACATGCGAAGCTACTCTTCTTCTTCGACATCAAAATATCAAATCAAGGTGGTCACGGAACAATCAGCCTCGTAAGGAACAAAGAGCTGTACGAGGCAGTGCTTGACAGTTGTCTCGGAAGATGACCAGCGCCACTGCATTACCGGTCAGGATACATCAGAGCTATAAGTAGATCTCTCTCTCGAAGTCCAGTTGTGTGGAAACACGCCGAAAGGACGTTTCTATCGGCTCGACGGATAGGCGAGCAAATAGTTGTACCAAAGTAGGATATATTTGTAATCTAGATATATGTATAAATAAATGATATATTCGGACTCTGAATCTTTGTACAGAAAGTACATACATTTGGAGACCTTTAATTACACTTGATAAGTACACGAAAAGATGGCACATGTGATGTATAGAAAGAAGTACAAAAAGACTGTCTAATTTGTACAACTATTGAAGCAAAAGAAAGATGGTCTATTTCTCACACAGAATTGAGTCCAGAAATGCTTTATATCTGGGCTTCAGATATAGGCACAGATAGGAGTCTGAATAGATCAACTATATAAAGTTCAGATAGGTCAGTTGGTAGGTGATATTTTGAGAGACAGAATAGGACGCAGGTGCGTCAGTGGCTTGACGCAGTCGCGTCTCCAACGCGTTCACGGCGAGACGTCTCTGCGTGCAAGAATATAGTAATGTAAGTACTTCATGTATTTTCTTTTTGAAGGATGAGAGTGTGTGAGTAAAAGCAGTTACACCGGCTTTACGTGTCCTCGTACGTCTATCATATTACTGATGAACGCCTTCATAGCTTCTATTCTTGACCCCCATCCCTGACAGTATGGAAAGCCGGAAGGCCCTCACTTTAAGCGAAATAGATTTTGATTTCCGACGCTGAGACCCCGGGCACGGCCATTTTGGAAATCAGTCAATATTAATAATACATTTATACATAGGTGCACAGTTTGAACTGGAGTGCACTCCTGAAGCAAGTTGACTGAGTCTAGAGTCGATTGTACATACCAAAATAGTGCAGTAGCTCTAATAGAAAGTGCATGGAAATGCTGGGCAGAAATCACGCTGACAAAAATATCTGCTTGACGGATAGATCACATCACTACTACTGATATAAGATATATCTGTAAAAAAGCGTGTTTCTGTACGCCTTTCTGCCGAGCGGATATTTTTGTATTTTCGGCGTGAATGGCCTTGCGATACACGTGGTGTCAGACATTCACCAAGTGCATAAGTTGAATAATGATCGCGACTGTAATGGAACGACCCCTACCTGGTTGTAAGCATCTTGTATTCTGTTTCTTTGAGTTTCCTATGTCTTGATCTACTGTACTTACAATGTAATTGATGCTTCGGGCATCCGTTTCTCCTTTCTTTCCTTTTCTACGGCATTCTAATAAATGTTCCCTTCTATTCTAGATACTTCTAATGACTCACAGCTTAAGTATATAAGTATCTTGGTATGTACCCCTGTAATGACCTTTCCTGCCTCGCAATACACACCTTTGCTTCAATCTTACATCTTGACTGATCATAAGCTGGCATCCTTAGTAACACGCAAGCTTGCTTAGTGTGCTGTTTCTCGACCTTGACTGACCACCAGCCAGGAACCTGGTATTTCTCGGTAATGCGAAAGCTTGCCTTGATTTAAGTACCTTTTTCTCACTACTGATTATCTTAGAGTATCCTGAACCCGAACCAAACCTGTGGTTCCCACCAGTTTGGTTCTTTACAGCGATGTGAATTGACAAGGATAGACACAGAATTGCATATTGAACAGAGGAGTGCACATTGGATCTTGGTATAGCAGTAAAGCATATATCAGAGAGGGGTGCATATGAGATTTGAGATTCTAAGTCTAAGTCTAAATAAATATTGTAGTATAGAGGTACATTTAAGTATCATTGACCAGGTCTCTGAGCACATCAAATACCTTCCACTTCTCCTCAGCACTGCCTCGAAACTACCCTTTCGGAGTTACAGTATATGTACGTGCTTCCGTTGTAGTTATGCGCTTCTTGCCAATTTATGCTTTAAGGAGCCTCGAAACTACCCTTCTTCTATACTGGTACATGTGCTTCGCTTGCTGACAAGCCTCGAAACTACCCCTTCGAAGTTACAGTATATGTACGTGCTTCCTTTGTAGTTACATGCTTCTTACTGCTTTGTATTTACCACTTTATACTTATGTGCTTCTTGCCGCTTTGTAGGGGGTTGTACTATGTATGTGCTTTGTACGTCTTTTCACCGCTTTTTTATATACCGCTTTGTGCTGTGTACATGCTTTTTACCACTTTGTACTTCAACTACATGCTTCGAGCCTACACGAGACTACAAGCATATGTAGTACCTTACGATACATAGAGTATCTTGCTCTATGTACAACCGCTCTATGTACCTACAACACATGTTCCTACCTCTATGTACACTATTAGATATGGAATCAATATATTGCCCCAAAATCAAAAATAGGATGAATTTAGGACACTCATGAGCATGTACAACTATAATTTGAAGCCATAAGAAAGAGAGAAGTATGACTTCAGGAGCCATCAAAGTGGACATATGCATTTTCTGCTATGCCGAAATTGCCGGCTGGCCACATGCCCAGGCCCCTTTGTGGCCATTTTGGCGTAGTAGTCTTTCTACAATGCAATACATCTATGTACTATCCTATAGAGTATTTATATTGCATATCAGAAAACTAAGACCCTTATGAATAGTGTTTAGCATGGATAAATGTCTAGATTGCATGTAAAGTTCAAAAATATTCCAAAATCCATTGAAAATGCGAAGTTTTACATTTAGTCTGCTTGAAATTTGATGTTCAGAAGGAGAAAGAGCCTGGACCCTGATGTATTTACTCATCTTGGATGTCTGAATAGGAGCATTGCAATTTTAAGTATCACTGAGATCCAGTAATTTGGAAAAAAAGAGATCCCAATGTGGAATGCATCAGGCTTGTTAAAAGCCAGCAGATCTTATGATACAAGTTCTGGTAAAGGTCAAACCCCAGCCAATAAGTTCAAAGGGGATTTGGAGCCAAAAGAGGTTGGGAACTATGACTTCAGGACCTGTCATGGAAGTGCCTCAGATTCAACAAAGTGGCTGTGCTTTTCACTTGCTAAGGAACAGCACAGTCCCACTGAATGTGAATCTTCTACAAATGTTACACAAATGCTAGATGGCATAGTAGTAGATAGTGGTCAGTAGATACAATCTAATACAGTAGAATATAACATTAATGCAATAATTTGACTTTTTGCCAAAATACATGTCCAAAGATACCTGAGTACAAGTACAGACAGATCTATGTTCAAAAGAAAACAAATTAGAAGATTATTCTCAGATCAAATCAGAATTACCTTTGTGAATCAATCTTGGGCTTTCTAGGAGCTTTCTGCTAAGCATTTTGCCATGGGTCAGAATTGGCAGTATTGAGTTTGTGCTTCTTTGGAATGAGGGGTAATTTGGAGGGTTGAGGATTGGCTAATGTGGATTGACGCAAAGCGAGTTTTGGAGATCCAGTGCGTAGTGGAAATATACCATCGATTTTGTTGATTGCAACCTGTTGCATCATTTTAAGACTGTTAATAAGCCGCTCCTTTCACTGTCGCAGCTCTTGAATGGATTTGTCTTTTAACACACCACCAGGGCATCCAGTAGCATGCTGAAATGAGGGTGAGGGTGAGGGTTAGAGTCAAGTCGAGGAGTAAGAGATACTGGACTTAGATACAGGATTCACTTGTGCACATCTACGGGTTCTACAACTGGATCTTCTTTCAGATCAATCATATTGGACTTGAGTTCTCTGAAGTTTTCTGGACCAATAGTAGTAGAATATTGACAAAGGTAATGCTTCTGGAGCCTCAGGCATAGTGCTATTGAAAGGAGGATGGCAGAACAAATTTGAGACACAACGTGTCTGAGCCACCGTGTGAATGCCTATTCACACATGTCCATTATGTCACATTATGTCATGTCATAACATCAGTGGTCGTTCAATGTTAGGACACATACAGGCTAGAGGGCAAGAAAAACAGGACACATGTTACATGGTAGCAAGTCGCACAGATCAGGCAACTGAAAATTATTGTGCACATTGACTAGTGTAGGTGTCCGAGGTCTTATTGACTATATAAGTACATATCACCGAGGTTATAACTATGCGGGCTAACTGACTGATCCAGAGCAGTGAGGGCCTTCCAGCTTTCCATACGACAGGTGAAAATTGCATGGCATTTAATGTATCATGAAAGTAAGTCCCTAGTGGATGAGGGAAGTGTAAGCCAATGGAAAGATAGAGAGTAACACAAAAAACCCACCTCCTTCCCAACTGGTCTCCACAATGCTGGCATTTGTAAGGCCTATCACCAGTACATGAAAACGGTGAGTCAGCAACAGCATCACACGAATGTGGGCATGCACTTGGTTGGAGAATGGAAGCTTGGATTCAGGTGGCTTGATGTGTTTGTGGTGCCTGTGGGGCGTTACACCTTACATCTTGGTCAAAGGGTTGACTGACGCCTATTGCAGCTATATCCTTGAGGCTGGATAACCATCATTGGTCAGCGTCCATCAGTGGTTTGGAAGGGTTGGTTAAGAGTCACTGAGGCAACAGATCATATGTTGTATTGCACCCTTCTTTTACCTCTCTTCTGTTCTGCTCCCTTTCATCCATGATGAGGAAAGATGCATGTGGCAATGATGAGGCCCAAAAGGAATGAGCACGAGCACTAAATGAGCACTGTCAACTGGCTTCTATCAGAGCTGGAAATTGGTAAGGAAATCTCGAGAAAATCGTACATTTAAATTGCACAGCCACAAGCAGAAGCCCTCAGGTTATAGGAACATCCCTAAAGAGTTTTGTAACGCTGTAACCTTCGAAGGAAAACGCATTTTTTGCGCAATTTTTGTGGCAACAGTTGGTACACCTATCAAGTACAGCCACACATTGGAGTGTCAGATTTATAAGAACGAGTCCCTTAAAAGGGCCTCGTAATCCTGACTTGTATGCATCCTAAACCTCATCATGTGCCTACAGTGGTGGAAGTGTCACAAAGGCTGGGACTTCAACAAGCTACAGAACTGGAGATTGTGTCCTATTCGATGCAAGGTGTGCTGCTCTTTCTGTTATTCTCAATCTATGCTGATGCTGTGTCGTTGGAACAGCAGTGTCAGAAGAGTATTTATATGGAGTGCAACTCTTGCATAGCTGGATAATGACACTAGCAGCCTATTCAGTTTGAAGAGCTCGTCTCTACCCTTCCCTCCCTATTGTCTTTCATTCATGCCTTATTTCTCACGTCATTTCTTCTTTTGTGATTCGACGCTCACACTAATGTGACACTGGGCTTTTGTGTCTCAGCTAGTAATTGTGTGTGTGCTGCTGTCTTCATCTCTGACCTCTACATACTTCATCCCACACGTCGTACACTGGCATTTGAGATGTGAAGACAAATTCGTTTTGTCTTTTGGTGCAGATAGAATTTGCTTCCGAAGTTCCTGTTGAAATCCCCATGATGCTGGAACGAGTCTTTGGTCTGGAGAGGCAACCCTTGCTTTACTCCCTGCCATGTCTACTGGCAGTCTTCCCCAGCCACTCAGTACAATCCTCAGACATTTCCAAGGCTTCAGTACGCCATGCTCTCACCCTCAGTTAACCTTTTGATGTAAGTATATGTAGTATAGCACCTAGATTTTTGCGTCCAGGTGCATCCACCATGTACATCCAGTGCCATGCATCCAGTTGATCTGTGTTCAGTCAGTCCAGTGGCTGTGTTAATACTAATTTTACCATAGATGATTACACTTCACGAATACTCCTCGCTGTGTATTCCTGCTTATCACCTGCACTTTTGATTATTTCTGGCATCTCCAAGCTGTGTTTCTGAGGCTATGGGCCTCAAGCCCTTATCTGTACACTCGCAATCACGGGTAGCTATAACTTTCTAAATCACACAAAATCACACAAAATGCTATTGTGTGTGTACCCTATGTCATAGGAGTATTTCATGGCATAAAATACATACTAGCTAGCTAGCCTAGTTGTCTCAGTACTCACAAGGCTATCGTTGAAGTGTTATGAGTGCATCAAGGGCCTCAAGAAGGCCCGAGCTGACCCAAAAATGCCAATACGACCTCTTCCCATGCCCATCAACCATCTGCAAGTCATCCTCGGATTAGTCCGATAATATCCCTTGGTTGGGGTACTCACTGAAACCGGACGCTTATCCTTTGGATGTTCAGATCAAATCCGCTAAGAGCAACAACTTTATATGAGACGCATGGGAAAGTTGTCAGATGTTGCCACTGTGGCAGCCATTTTATGATGGCTAAGCTGTGGAAAGTGACAATGAGTAAACGCTATGTAAACGCAGATGTAAACGCAAATGTAAACGCAAGTGGAACGCCATGTAAACGCAAAGTAAACGCTAGCATTTTACACATGCGTTTACTGTGCATCTCGCATTTCAAAATTTGCGTTTACATCAAGGGGGTGGCGGACCGAATATACAGAACAGGGGGTGGGGGGGAGGAGGGGGTCTATGGTCTGGCCAAAACTTTTTTTTGACAACCTTGGACTGACTGTCTCGGAACGTCCTATGAGGTGCTGATCAACATCAACAGAGGCAGATAAATGTCAGTTAAAGTTTTAAGTAAGTTCCGAGGGTCTTCTAGTACAAGTTCGTAGCTACCTTATATGTACAAATTGGTTGGCGTGCTCACACCCAGCACTAACCAATATTCATTGGCCAAAAGTTAGTTTGGAAAGGTCAAGTTTTCGAGGGACCAGGAAACTCATTTGGAAACGAAAGGTTTTCGTGCTTCAGAAATTTATCGGAAGCGGATCCGAGCCAATTGGATCGCTTGCCGAGGCTTCGGAAATTTAAAGTTTTCGAATCCGTTTTCAAGCACCAGAGATTTGATGTTTCTTAATTAACTTCTGGCCACAGAATATTGGTTACTGCTGGGTGTGACTGGAACAAAGATTTTTCAACCTTACTACAGCCCACCTTCTCTACACATCGTCCATCACCATGCCCAGAAAGAAAAAGCAACCTACCGAATGGACAGCCAACAGTGTCCTTGTCTGTCTGGAGTGTAACAAGGAAGTACAAGTGGGTACCGGAGGTTACAAAAACCTGGACAGCCATATTGGAAAGTCTGCGTGCAAAGCCAACCAACAAAAAGCATCGCTCTGGCCAATCCCATTGCCATGTGGGCAACAAGAACATCCTCCCAGAGCGCGGCGTCAATTGGAAGTGCGATTCTTGTCAAGAAATGGCTCACAAAAGAGGATGGGTAGCATTATCTTGTCTTATCTTACAGTTTATCTAAACCTATCTGGCTGATGTACCATATATAGAAGGGGAGGGGGGGTCTGGGTAGGCCACAAAAATTTTTTATGAGTGGATGTAAAAAAAATATTGTCCGCCACCCCCTTGGTGTACATCAACGCTTCAGGCCATAACACAACCCTCACGTTAGCATATCAGAGGATAAGAGGAGTACGCCAGTGTACTATGTAGAGGGCAAACGACGAAAGCCCCAACTGAAAAGCGACAAGGCAAGCTGATGGACAGGAGAAGATGCTGTGCTGCCATGTGGCGTGCCACGGAACAAGCCGTTGCCACGACATTGCCGCTTTCTGAAATGGGAAATGGGCGGTGGACCAATGACGCTGGGGTTGTGAGAAGAGGTCCAGGAGGTGCTGGATTTTTTAAAAATCGCGCACGAGCCGAGTGCTTTGATAAAAGTGCCTATGGTTGATCCATAGGTTTTATAAAACGTCTTGCATGGTTAGACCATGCAATTTTTATATACTTTTATAAAAAATGTTTGATTGGGTACTGCCACCATGATATTTGATTTACAATACTTATGAAGGGGGTGTGGGCCAGCACTGAGCGTGGCGGAAACAAGTCCGGTGAGTTCAAATCTAAGATGAAGATATTCAACAAAAAATCGATATTGCTGGTTCAATTTCTGAGAAAACTACTAGAGTGTAGATCATTGTGTAGAATCAGAGCTATAATCAATATATATGAGATAAAGATACAGCCCTCGAGCTCTTGAAAAGGGAATACTTACAAGAATAGGGGCGCATATTCTCTATTACCAGAGAAAATTGGAAAGAAATTTGATCGAGACAGACGGAGGAAACCGGGACAAACTCAACATAGCCACACGCGGAAACGCAGTGTAAAGAACTCGTCCTCATTCTTCGGCCTCGTAATCAAATCCTTCGAAATCCTAGTACCAATCCTATTTCTCTGGGAAATGATGATGATTATACTATGCTCCGCAGATTCGCAACTCCCAGGGTTGTCCCAGGGCAAGAAATTGTGCATTCAAGGTCCAACCCAATTTACGTTGTATGACCAAAAATCCCGTTGCATGACTGAAATCTCTTTGAAATCCCTACGCCGATGCTATTTCCGTGCGTAATGAAGATATGCTTCATCAATTTGCAGTTCAGAGAGCAAGACATCGCGTGCTCAATGTCCGGTAGGCTACAATCAATGTTGTATGACTGTGTATGACCAAAATTACTGTTGTATGATTGAAATTCGTTCAGAATCGCAATACTGGTACCGTTTGCGCACATTATGGTGATTATCTCACAACGCTTCATTCATTTAAAATGCTGAGAGCTAGAAACAGTGCATTTAAGGTCCAGTACAAGCTGGTGTAACATCAAAATAGACCCTGTATGAGCAGAATTCCAATTCCAAGACTCTAGTGTTGTTCGTACAGTATATGTAGTTGAATATGTCAAGACCCTAGGTTACTGTACATAGCAAGGTAGAATACCATTCGCCTTATCAGATAAGGCACAAACCAGTGCCAATGGGACCAGAATATGGCCTGTACCACACTGCGCTTTAACTGAAGTACTTACTACTTAGTATTCATTTACTATAATGTCTCTATGATCCCTACACTACATGTTGAGGCTTCAAGCAATACTGATGCACCATAGAAGAGCATAATCATGCTCAGGGTGTACAAAGTTGGGAATTTTGGTCAGAAATTGAATTTCAGTCATACAACTGATTTTTGATCATACACAATCAGAATTCTCCTGATGTATGTATCTACTATTGCTGTAATTACTTTCACAGGGAACAGGGACAGCCATTTTCATGAAAGAAATGTCTGGAGAAGTACGGCTCAACCGGAGGGAATCTGTAAAGACGATACCCGAATTTTAGTCATACACTCCGAATTTTGATCATACAAAATTCTCCGTCATGGTACCCACTGTTGTTCAAATTATTGGGGAAGTAGGATCTTACAATGGTCTCAGCCAGAGTAAACCTCCCCTAATAAATCATGTAATAGAAACAAGACGGACCAGACGCGTAACGCAAGTCGCGCGCGACGCGCGTCGACACGCCAACACGTGATGCTGACGCATGGTGTCAACATATGGGTTCCCGTCAGTTTCCCGTCAACACTACTGCTTGCTCTACTCTCCGCTCTACACCTTCTCTCGTTCTTTCTGCCAGACCCCTTATTACTCAAGGGTCAAGAGTGTTCCCTGTCCAATTCTGTAGTCAGCCCTGGTACACAACTGGTACATGACTCTACTCTCGTTCTCTGACGAAAAAATACCACATCCCGGTTTGGAATATGAGGTGAAATTTTGGTCTAGTGGTGATTTTAAATGTCTTAGTTCGTTGGCAGAGTGTGCAGAGGGGCGTAAAGCGTGCGCTGAGTATCAGCGCGATGTGCGTGTGAGACTAACCGGGATGATGGACAATGGTACATGTAGGACTAGGTGGGAGAAGCTGCCTGCCAATTTTATCACTGGAAAGGTGTTATCAATTAGATTCACATTTGTAGTTACAAGATGATAATGTACCGTAATTTAAGTAAGGAACGCGCAACGCATGGACCTCGGTCCAGAGCCGTGGACCTCGCTGGTACATGGCTTAATCCTCCTTGAGACCTTGAGGGCCTGAGCATTGTGTACTATGAATAGCTATGGTTATTTTGGTCATAAGTTTTGTAAAAGTGCCTATGGTTGAACCATAGCTTTTATAAACCGGTTTGCATGGTTACGCCATGGATTTTATAAAGCCCCTGCGTCATGGGGTGAACGCTTTGCGTTTACATTAATTTTTGAAATTTTGAGTAATAATAAAGTATATTTGATGGAATTTTGACCAGCATATGCTTGGTTCAAGAGTGTCTCTTACTTATATCTGAAAATCTAAAGCTACAATTCAGAAGTCACTAGTTTGGGAGTGAAGTCTGTACATTACACACCTGAAATAATACTGGGATGCCTTTCTAGGGCATTAAAAACTCATTTCCAAGCTGTATTTAGATGCAAGGCTACGTTTGAGACAGGTCAAATTACAAAAGGATATTCACTGATTAGATTCTACATAAGTAACTACCTATTGATTTCAGGTTGGCCATCTTCAATCAGTCTACCTTGGCCTGGAAGATGTGAAACGCACAATGTAAACGCAAAAGTGAGCTAAGTGTAAACGCAAAATTACATAGACCACTTATTATTGATACTTCCTTATTGTTCTTTTGTATTGAAGACTCTCTTCTGTAGTGTAGATGTCAGAACGATTGTCAGGAAGACAATCAGAGAGCTATGCAATTCATAGTAAGTATACAGCGGGCTATGATTGAGGTTTTACACAGATGAGAGCTCTGAGGAGGAGTCGCATGATGCGTTTGTTGATTGTAATGCTGCAGCCAACATGCATACTATCACCGGTTCACTGCTGCATCCTGCAGTTCCCGCCTCCTCCCCTCAAGTCACTCAGGATACCGATGTTCCTAAAGCTCAGCAGAGAAACAATAAGTCCACAAGTCCACAACAGCACAACAACTTATAAGTCCGGTTGAGAAGGGAATGAGAACGGGAAGTTAGGATAACAGAGGAAGGAGCAGTGCGTTGAAGGGAAACTGACCAGGAACACACCATGGCCGTCACGTGCATGTTAACGCGCCTTGAGGCATCTCGACGCATTTGCGCAAAATGCTACACTTTCCTGGACCGTACTGTACTCGACAACACAATTCAACAGGGTGAATACATTAGGAGTATTTGAGACTACCTCTGGAGATAAACACGTTCCCCATTACTGAGAATTTTTGTGTATGATTAACAAATTCCAAAAAAATTCGGCGAGGGCCTGCGTGATTGAGCCATACCATCCATTGATGTATCCCTACTATATCTATTATAGCACTAGATACCCACGAGAATGATTCTGATTTAGTATATGATCAAAATCCAGTGCAAAAAGTTCAGTGTGATTCCTAACTTAGCAGTGTAGTATAACTTTCAAATACCTTTCTATCTAAGTAATACACATATACCTGTTGCTTATTTACTATTGAGGTATAGCACACCACACATGAGGGGGAAAAGCCTCATTCCCATATCTTTCAGCCTGACAGTACACATGGATCTTGCGAAGATGTCTGATCTAATTATTCCACGGACGAGGTCAAATCTGCAAAGGAATTTGGCATGACCAAGTATAGTTTTTGATCAGTATATGCACCTAAACACACATCATCCCTACACTTTGCCTCAACAGTCCCGATCCCTATCACGTCAATGCCAAACCTCTCTACCTTTAAGGTTCTCTGGACTCCCCAGAATACTCTCAGATGTCTAGCTCACCCAGTCTCCTAGACGGACCTATCTCTGACTGGGCTGTCATGGGACCTTCATGTGAAGCTATCTGGCCTTTCCTTTTATGATCCTCCTCCCTCATTTCTCCCTGCTGAGTCCGTTCCTCTTTCGCATTGTTTTGTGCCCGCCATCACACCAGCTGCAAGTGACTTTGATCCGTCGCTCTACCTTCAAAAATACGAAGAACTCAACACTGTTTTTGATTACTGCTCCTTCTCTACCTTCTCATCATGCTATCCCAATGGTATCCATGCATGCACCTCAATTTTCGTTTTGCTTGCTTTTCGTTTCTATCATTTATGGAACCAACCTTAAACTACACATCCATCCCTTCATCCTTTGCTTCTTTGCTCTGCTTTGGTTCCTTGACTTCTTGCGATGTCTCTACACACTCAAGCCATCTTGCCCGTGTAGAACCCCCCCCCCCTCTGCTCCTACATGTTCATAGCGATGTCACTTGTCTTTTTCTTGGGTTTTGAGTTTTCGGTTTTTTCGGTCTGTGGCTTTTTTGCGTTTTGATTGTTCTGTTTTTCTGGTTTCGGTTTTTCGATTTTTGGGTGCTTTGTTTCTTTGCCATCTTCTCCCCATCTCTTGTTTGTCTCTCTCCCTTTTTTGAATCAATCTTTAACAGTAACAACATCAATGTCACTCTCAGTAGTTAGCTGGATATCTGTGTTCATTGGCTTGCGTTAATATTGGGCATGGCATAAGCATCAGTCCAGCCAGCATTTGCAAGAGGTCTGGTATTAGCAGTGCCAGATGCCTTGTTTCCCTATTCTTGTCTTTGCAATATCTTTCATTTATTTCCTCATCTTTCCTCATCGTCTTAACAACAGAACAAATGGATGAAAGGGAGCAGAACTTTAATTGGGAGGTTGGAATGTGGGCATGCACTTGGTTGGAGAATAAAAGCTTGGAGTCAGGTGGCTTGATGTGTTTGTGGTGCCTGTGGGGCGTTAATAGGTGGTTTTTGTAATTAAGCACTAGGAACTGCACCCAAACACAAAACTGTATACAAATGTAAATGAGACGAGTGTTCCGAGTAGTCAGAGTACTCAAACTCCCAGTTTACTTGTACTATAAGTACTTTTGATCAGGGCTTTCAATGAAGTTTGCACTTAGCATGCAACACAATAAACACAAGTTTAGCACCAAGGGGATCAACGAGTCCCAAAAATCAAACACTTGTAGGCTACAGTTGCCTTAAAAATCAACACTTAATAGACCAGAAGGTCAACACAAAGATCACAGTTATAACCCCAAAGATGTTCAATTTTAAAACTCTATTATCTCCAACACAATGTTTGTACTCGTAGCAAGTGCAGTTAAGTTTGTCTAGAAGCTTTAGTCCATGTTTCACGTCCTCTGATACTCTACAGTATGTGGCTTGGGTAGCTACTTGTAATATCTGGTCCTTTTATACTACTTGCAGCTACAACTATACAGTTACCTATTTCTTTTTGAGGTCTGCTAAAAGGTATGTAGAGAAAATATAAAACAAATCGAAAAGTCCACTAGCGAGTTCTACCTATTTCCTCGTAAGTAAAGACTTGCTTATTAGGGTATACAGAAACTGTCCAATATTATCTAAATATTCATAGGAACTTTCTTCAGTTCCCTTTGTCAGCCATCTGGTGTTTTCATGTACCATCCTGGTTAGCTCAGAACGCTCCACTTATGACTGCTACGTCCTTCATACACGTCCTTACACTAGGGGCATAGGGTTTTCTTGTAGTTTCTTTATTCTGTTCGGTTTTCCTTTCCCTTTTCTCCAATCTTGCTTTATTCGTGTTCTATGTATTGCCAGCAGTCTACTACTGAGTCCTACATATGAGTCCAGCTCTTCTGCAGTCCTGTTTGCATACTTATTCCTTCCTCAATGCTTTCAAGGCCTAGCTAGATGATTACTGACAGATTTATCCTTATCCAGAAATAACGTTACCCGTTTGGGTTGTATTCCAATCATTCGGATGTACTGTGACTTAGTGCTTCTCTCCCTCATATCTCTGTGTAGAGATGCCCGTCCACTATCCCCTCTGTACCGATGGATAGCTGAACTCTCTGGGATCCCATACATATATACTTTGTCCTACTTTTGTCCACATGTATTTTTTACAGATACTTAAGATTCCCTCGAAGCTGTTTTAGTACTACGGGATGTACTGATACATAGATCTAGACCTAGCGTGATTGTCTGCATGTCTGATCTTAGCACTGTCTTCTCCGAGCAACCTTTCGGCCGAGGATTGTGTTGCTTACGCGTTCCCATGCCCACGAATAGGGGCTACCTCGCATTTCACTGTCCCTTTGGATCACGCTAGCAGTTCTAGTCATTATAATAGGATTCGAAAGCCTTTATAGACTATCTTTATCATTTGGTGGGTCTGCTATTATAACTCCCAACTCGTACATATCTATCATAGTACTTAGAATGAGCACTTAATATTATTGTACCATTGTTTTCTTAGTCCCGCTAGGTATTAACTAGCAGTTCAGGGCTCACCCTAGTCCTCTTATTCCCTTAAAAGAACATCAAAACTGATATTATGAACCAAAATCCAAGTATGTATACTGCGATTTTGTACGGTGTATCAGCATTACGCCTTACATCTTGGTCAAAGGGTTGACTGACACCTATTCACTGCGTTTTCTGCAGAGATACACAAATGATAGCAGGACTTCTGTACATGCTATGTAAGCCTTTACAGATACGTTTGAGGATGATACATGACGGTATAGCAAGATAGGACGCTACAAGGCGTACAAGCTCTGTAAATGACTGAGAGTACAAAGATAGTCAGAGTTAGGCAAGCATGGCCAAATACGACACCCCATGACACGGGGATTTTATAAAAAGTGTGGGTCAACCACCAAAATGATTTTATAAAACCTGTGGTTGAACCAGACCACTCTTATAAAAGTACCTTCTAGATAACCACAAACACTGCCATGGCTAGTACTGACCTTTGGCGGGAGGCTCTCGCATTGGAGGTGGTCCATGTATTGAGGACCAAGGTCCATGGCTCTGTCCTGCTGCCTGAATTTCGACCTTCCAAAACAGTACATCAAGAAATTTATTTGCCGCCAAATCTAGAGTACACATATTCTCCTCTGTAAAGATACGCTGCAAGCTGAAAGTATACAAACAAGATGTATACATCAAACATGTAGAACCCTAAGCCTACAGATGGTACCAACACTCGCACCTTCGCACAACACTACCTGCCCCACTCTCCCAATCCCCTACTACTTCTTCAACTTTTTGGATTTCTTCGTGGACATGCAATCAATGCGCTCAAAGTGGACACATCTTTGATCAGGTGGCTTGCAAACGAAAACCAAAAAAGGATGCGAACATGATCAGGACCTAAGTGTAGACACAGAAGAACGAAAAGACAAAACGAGAAGAGAATGAAGGAGAATGAGAGTATGTGAGGGGAGAGTGTTCTCGAAAACAAAGAAAAACACAAAGGGAAAAGCAATAATGAAGAGAGATCAAGAACGTTAAGAATAAAATACAAAATAAACAGTTGTTGTAGCAGACCTGGACCCAGATCCAGACCCTTCCCAGTCCCACCCCTCCTGCCCTTACCACTCTCATTTACTCCCACATGAGGATATGTAGTTCCTGGTCCGTTGTACATACCATTTATCAGTTAGCCATGTTGCCGTACCATATGAAAACAGAGCGATTGGGTCAGATACAAATAAACAGGGATACTTGAGCATGGCTGGAAACGTGAGGAAGTGAAATATCAGTCCAAGGATATTGAAATAAAAGGAGACACACCAACAATTTCTTTACTTCTTCTGTGTGATGTAGGCGAGTGTTACAGTTGGGGTGGTTGATGGGCTGGGACAGCGTGTAATAGTATGAGGTCACCAATATGGATAATGTATAAGGATGGGGTACAGGTGCAGGACACATGCTGGGGGTGGGTGACGGTCCAGGGTATGGGGAAGGATGCTGCTGGACCCTGGTATGGTGAGTTGTTGATTGAGTAGGGCTGGTTCATGCAGTTACGAGAATGAGGTTGAAGAAAAAAAGGAGAGATGGCTGGGCAGAAGGAGGAGGGTCTGGGTGTATCTCAGTCTGCAGCCACCAGTGAGAAAAGAAGAGTGGAGTCAATGCCTGCACCAAGGAGTCTGGCTACAGAGCTGAACGGTGGATATTGTATGCCCTTTGGTACAGCGTCTGACTGAAAGAAAGAGAGAAGGAGTAAGGGCAAGAGAGCGGAGAACTGATGACGACGTCCAGTGTCAATATGTACGTTGACACATCTTGACGTGTTCACACAAAAAGCACGTGGACATGGACTGTCTTGTGCCCCACTACAAATTTCTACAGAAGGAATATCCTAGGAGCCCAGGCTAAGTTTATTATGAGATACTGCTTCACAGAGAAATGAAATACAACGTGTACATGACTGAGAACAATTTTGTATGATCAAAAATCATTGTGTATGATAGAAATTCGGCAAGGGTCTTGTTTACAGATTCCTCGTGGTTGGATTGCGGTAATTCATAGATTTAGGTGAAAGAAGAATACTTGCTATCTATGCAGCAATACGAGATATATTACCAGCAGAATTCTGATTTGTGTATGATCATAATTCAATTTCTATCCATTACGCTTACACTCATTGCTCATTTTGAGTACAGTGGTCTCCTATAATGTATTAGTGTCAAAATAATCCTCAGGATGCAATGTAGGGAGCACAGATGCATCATGATTTCACGCAAACCTTCAATACCATTATCAGAAGTGCAGTGTGGTTCAAGCAATATTCTAGTCCTATTTGCCCCTCAGCCTCTCGAAGGAAAGCGTCAGAAATCGAAATGAAATACTCCTAAACGGTTTAAATCCTCTTGCAACACTCTATTGTAGGCCTGTTCATATGGTACATGTGGATTATTACATCCAGACTCTGAGTGCAGGTCACTGTATGAACATCCATATTTTTGATCCTACGCCTACTCTAACTGGAACTTGTGTGATTTCTTGCTCTAGAAATGAAATCTAGGAAGCATTGAATAATAAATTGGCATTCCAAATGAAAGTAGCATCAGTATAGGGATGTCGAAAGGAATTTCAGTCATACAAAAGAAGGATTATGGTCATACATGAGAATTTCAATCATACAATGTTGATTGGGCCAGACCATCAATTCACCATTTCTTGCTCTCAGAATTGCAATCTGTGAAGGAGTATATAGGAATTGGCATCAGCATATGGATGTTGAAGGAATTTCAATTGGTCTATGTAATTTTGCGTTTACACCGTGTGTTTCATGTAAACGCAAGCGTCTACATTTTTGCGTTTTGCGTTTACACTTGGCTCACTTCTGCATTTACATCGTGTGTTTCATATCATCCAGGCCAAGGTAGACTGATTGAAGATGGCCAACCTGTAATCAATAAGTAGTTACTTATGTAGAATCTAATCAGTAAATATCCTTTGTGATTTGACCTGTCTCAAACACAGCTTTGCATCTAAATACAACTTGGAAATGGGTTCTTAGTGTTCCAGAAAGCCATCCCAGTATTATATCATGTGTATAATGTACAGACTTCACTCCCAAGCTAGTGACTTCAGACTTGTAGCCTTAGATTTTCAGATATAAGCAAGAAACAATCTTGAACCAAGTATATGCTGATTAAAATTCCATCAAATATACTTTATTATTACTCAAAATTTCAAAAATTGTTGTAAACGCAACACGTCAATGTGAACGCAAATTTTGAAACGCGAGACGCGCAGTAAACGCACGTGTAAACGCAAAGTAAACGCAAAGTAAACGCAAAGTAAACACTAGCGTCTACATCAACGCAAATTGTAGACGCTAGCGTTTACTTTGCGTTTACATGACGTTCCACCTGTGTTTACATTTGCGTTTACATAGCGTTTACGCACTGTCATTTTCCACAGCTTAGCCATCATAAAATGGCTGCAATAGCCGCAACATCTGACAACTTTCCCAATCTCGAATGAAGTTGTTGCTCTTAGCGGATTCCGAGGGATATTATCCAACCAATCTGAGGATGACCTGCAGAGGGTTGATGTTGGGTCAGCTCCGGCCTTCTTGAGGTGCTGTATGGGTGCTCTACACAAGATCTGTTATTTTCATTTACTACTTTCAACTCCACGCAACACTCCTAAGCCCGAGAAAAACATACCTGGCTTATCCATAGTTGGCCCACGAGCTGTACCAAGGCTTACCAGTCAAGAAACCAAAGTGTGTACTGCAAATAAGGTACTTGTATACTTGTAAATCATAAAAAAATTAAAACCATTGTGGCGCATACAGTTTGAAGCTTCTTGGCAAGAGGTACGCGACATCTGCAAATAATCTGACAGATTGTTGGATGCCCTCGGCGGATGCCAGATTGAGGTTTTGTTTTTTTAGCGCCACTCTCCCAGTGATTTACGCTGCCAGGGCAAATCACTGATCCTGCTATTACAAATCTTACTCCAAGAATTTGTTATTTCCCAATTATATATAATCTGGCCTCCCTCCGCTGTTCTGATATACCCCTTTACCAACCACCGGATTTCTGCATACTTAATTTTAAACCCCAAGCTCCTTCTGAGGTAACTCTCTTGACGATTCAGTCTCAATCATTTCCAATTAATACTGATTTAGTTGTAGATTGGCCACAGGACATCCTCCATGGCTAACTGTGGAAGTTATTGCTGTGAAAGGGCCATGGAGATCTTACCTTGGTACAGTCAAGGATGTTTGACGTCATGACAGTTATACTGGACTTTGCTTGACCATTGAACTTTTGGCTGGGGCCCCTCGAGCATGTCGACACATTCAAGTTGATTATGCATATGTCAGGGAATGCAAGTGAGTATTTTGCTTGCACTCCCAATTGCATTTATTTTTCTACATTTCTATAGGCACTACCAATACTTGGCTGATGTTTACCCTTTGTCCACATTCCAACGATATTATGCATTGAATTGTATTTCACTACCTGACCCAGAAGTGCGCTATTTTCCTGCTCCTCATGCAGAAATACCCCCTCGTCCCTCGACCCCATTGCCTTCTCCTGAGGAACTGGAGTTGTTGATTGCCGACCCACATTGGAGTCCATTGAGAGACAGATTTCTAGATGTATGTGTTCTCCTTACTACTCGCATGTACCAAAGTCATGTTCACTGTTCAAAATCACTTTAGCCATGGATACTTCATCCAAGATTTGATGGACTGACTCTTGAAGTTGGTATTAACTCTGGCCAAGATCCCCTTGATGTGGAAACTGTTTGGGTAACCATATCTGGCTGCCAAGTTTTCCTTGCAGGGAATCCCAGTCACCAAGTTGAACCTGAGTCAATCACCAATCCCACAGTACTCCCAAAACCAAACACTGAGAAGGGACTGCTTGCTTTCAAAGGTCCTTCATATGGCTCATTAGTCCGACAAATTCACTATTTCTTCCTTGATGAGAAGCCACATTTCATTTATCAGAAGGAGGAGATTACAGCAGAAGAGTTGAGGTTGTCATCATCAGAGGTTGTTCGTGTCAGGGAGAGACCCTGGTCAAAGCAGTGGGCCAATGAAATATTTAGACATGCCAGAGATGTAGCCAGAAAATCAAAACCCCAACATTATATAGTAGTTAAGCCTAGACATGCTAATGCTACCTTCTTTTTGAGTATTTTCCTGAAGGGTAGACTCAAATAAGAGTCAGCATTCTAAATTTGAGTTCTACCAGCACTGTAACTTAGATGTATAACATATGTTAGTATGTATCCAATATAATATGAACAACATACCATCACAAACATCTCATCAACAATTGGTCTATTCTCCATAGTGCCAGCATCAGCTATTCCCATAATTCAAATGGCCCAGAAGGCCACTCTGGCCAAATACCACCTTCAAGTCGATTGAGTGAGGTATAGGTGATATCTTGGTCTCGGCCATTGCGGCAGTGTGGTAGAGGGTGCTGTTCAGCAGGAAGAGGTGTGAATTTTGTCTCTGGAGCTGGATCAGCAAGGTTGGGGGGAGTCCATGCCAATGAATTTCCGTTGGCCACTGATAAGCCTGCTGAAAAATCATGAACACTGAATCTTCTACTGTCTAAAACACTAGACATACCATTGGCCTGATTTTGGGTGGGTGGAGCATTGCCTGTACAAGAGAGTAAGTAAGCAGAGTCTACAATGCAAATCATGAATGTACTTATCATCTGGGAGTCATTCCTTTGAGCATTCTGGGTCTGGAATCCATTGCTTGATTGTCCTGGAGGGTTCCCTGACAAGTGGTGATGAGATCAGTATTATTAACAAGGATTATTTGGGTATTACCATGCAGATTTGTAATTGGGTGAATATTACCTGAAACAACGGCTTGGCCATGTTTGTAACCAATTATCTGATCTAGTTAAAAGCAAAAGACTGAATATTCACCCATACACAAGCCAGAAATGGTATTACTGTTTTGATCAAATACAGGAACAGGACCCAGGTAGCTCATGATTGAACTTTCTTGCTTTACTTGTTTATAACCAATAATTTTCCCTGACACAAAATATTCAATTTACTGTATGATTGAAATTCAAATACTGACCATCTGTGTTAAGTAGCAGAACTTCAACAGCTTTTGGAGAACTGACTTCTCTGAAGCTCTTGATGTTTCCTAAGTATTTTATAACATTATTATTGACTGACATTGAAACTAGAAGTGAAAATTTTACATACCATTACTGTCCATTACAGGGACCTTTCTTTTAGGAAAAGTACTACTAGAGATGCCAAGTGCGTTGACTGTGTTTTCCTTTGCAGATGTCTCACCGTAGCATACAATTTGGCCTGGGAGGAGTGATGAGAAAAATATTTTAATTTGTGCTGATATTTTACTTACCATCAGAATTGTAAACAGGGACATGGCGGATTGCCTTGGGTATCATCTGAATGGAAGCAGGTGCAGTGGCATGGATAGTGTGTCCTAATGAATTGGATAGGCGTTCTGGACATAATTCAAAGACACTCTGAAAAAGGACGAATTTCTGCTCGACAGAAAGGTGTACCGAAAGACATTATTATACTTATATATCATGTTTCAGTACAGTTTTTTTGTCTTTCAGTACAACTTTCCCTCGAGCAGATATTTGTCCCTTTTCGGCGTGAGGACTGGTTGCTTACCGCTATCCAAGACAAGTGTTTATAAAGGGGCAGCATTGTCGTAGTCAGAATCCGAACTTGATTCCCCATCATTGTCAGAATCTTCAACAGTAAGGAGCCGGACTAGGCCCTGTTGAAGAGATCTACGTAGATCTCTCTACATATATATTACATAGGTATGATTCTAAGGGCAAAGTTAACACTGAGGAATACTTACCAGCCACTTCATTACTTTGTTCAGTGGTAATGCGTCGATGGGGTGGGTAGAAAGACATCCAACACCATTCAACGGTCCTTATATATGCGCATTAAGCGACATCAATTTGGATTTCAAATTTGTGGCACCTCGTCGAGGGACTAGATACACATGGACCTCCACTGTCAGCTACAGATGTACAGCAGAAAAACAAATTTTATTCTTTTAATCGTATTTTGGTGCAGTGATTATCCAGTGACACTGACAAAACTCATATATGCATCTACACGGAGGATAGCGGCTCACCATGCGAGCTCCATCACAGCAAGAACAGCCGGTCTCGGTAATGTCCAATTTCCAGTTCTTCGGAGTGTCTCCCTTGACGCACTCATAACACTTCAACGATAGACCGGTGAGTACTGAGACAACTAGGCTAGCTAGCTAGTATGTATTTTATGCCGTGAAATACCCTGTATATGATTATTACTTTCAGTACATTTTCATGTGATTTAGAAAGTTATAGCTACCCGCAGGTAGCTAAGATAGGGGCTTGAGCTCTATAGCCTCAGAAACGCAGCTTGGAGATATCAAACCAGTACAACATGCCAGAAATAATCAAAAGTACTGGTGATAAGCAAGAATACAGAGCAAGTATTCGCGAAGTGTAATCATCTTTGGTAAAATTAGGATTAACACAGCCACTGGACCCACTGGACAGATCGACTGGATGCACGGACTGCTGGACGCACATGGTGGACGCACCTGGACGCAAAATCTAGGCGCCATACACAGTGTAAACGCATGGTATGTAGACGCGCGTGTTTACCATGAGACGCCAAGGTAAACGCTAAGTGTTTACATAAACGCGAGGTGTAAACACAAAATTCATTCTACTGAATTTCAATCATACACTGGGGAATTTTGGTTATATATGAGAATTTTGATCATACAATTGCAACGTTGATTGTGCTGGACCTTCAATTCGTCATTTCTTGTTCTCGGAATCACTAATCTGCAAAGGAACATATCAGAATTGTCATTCCACATCAGTATATGGACGTCAAAGGATCTGGAATTTAGGTCATACAAATTTGATTGCACTGAACTGTTGATTCACGATGTATTGCTCTCAGGATTGCTAATCATAAAGGATTGCATAAGAATTGCCATTTCATATGGATATAGTTGGGATATAGCATCAGTGAACAGATGTTGAAAGAATTTCGGTCATACAAGGTGCAATTTCGTGGATTGCGCACGGGTACTGCAATTCACAATTTCTTGCTCTCGGAATATCGCTAAGCTTTTAATCGTTGGGTTAACATCATCAATCAGCATATGCATATGGTTATAGTATTAGTATATAGATGCTGAAGGAATTTTGATCATACACGGAAATGGATGTAAGGTATTGTATGCTGATATCAAGGCAGCAGTACCCAACCGAAGTTTAGCGTTGACTTGCAATGCATCTGACACATGCAGAGTATCTCAAGACAAAATGTCTCCAGGTCCATTGGTCTACAAAGACAAACACTGGCAGTAATGGCTGGAAGCGTGACAAGGGGTCTTATCATGCAACTGATCCCTCAGGTGACTGGGAGATCAACAAACAATGTTTGGGAGTTTTGATATGCTCAAATGAGGAATGTCACACTGTCACTTGGCCAAGGACATCTCGACAGAGGAGAGACCAACAGGACATCTGCAAATGTGGTGCTCAACTTATGCACAGGGCTTGCAATTCCAAATCCTTTCTGATCATATATGCCCAGGTTGGAGGGGACGAAAGCACACACCAATATATATATATATATATATATATCAATGGTGCTCCCCATAACCACAGTCAAATTCAGTCACCCTCATCTCAGTGCCAATGAACAAGTGGAACTCGACAAACTCCATGATAGTCGGCCTCATAGCACCCCTGCTCAGCATCAAGTTGGTGGGATCCACAAGGATGGAAAGGTTATTGCTCCTCCTGCTGCAAACATTTCTTTGCGATTGCAAAACTTGAATGCACTTCAGTATGAGCTCCGATCTGCCAATGCTAGGGACACCAATGGACACTCCTACAATGCGCGCTTTCGAAACTGGCAGAAACAGCTTGGAGATGCCATTCAAGTTCGCATCAACACCAATAACCCTGAAGCCCGTGTCATTTCCTACCAAACACCTTGGATGCAAAAACATCTTCTCCAGAACAAAACTTCAATATCTACCAACTCACTTGCTCCTGTTGAAGGTCTTTTGACTGATGCTGCACACAAGTACTGGGCAGATCCAAACGCACTCTTGATTGTCACCACTGCTATCAATGATGTTGTGCAATGTTGGGCTCCAGGAATGTTCACCTATGCTGATGGAGCCATGGAAGAACATTACAGATAGCATTTTCTGGGTATATTTATGGGAATAGCTGATGCTGCCACTATGGAGAATAGACCAATTGTTGATGAAAATGTTTGCAATGGTATGTTGTTCATATTATATTGGATAAATACTAATATATGTTATACATCTAAGTTACAGTGCTGGTAGAACTCTCAAATTTAGAATGCTGACTCTTATTTGAGTCTACCCTTCAGGAAAATACTCAAAAAGAAGGTAGCATTGGCATGTCTAGGCTTAACTACTATATAAATGTTGGGGTTTTGATTTTCTGGCTACATCTTTGGCATGTCTAAATATTTCATTGGCCCACTGCTTTGACCAGGGTCGCTCCCTGACACAAACAACCTCCTCTGATGACAACCTCAACTCTTCTGCTGTAATCTCCTCCTTCTGATATATCCCACCATAATTCACAACTCTTGCAATGAAATGTGGCTTCTCATCAAGGAAGAAATAGTGAATTTGTCAGACCAACGAGCCATATGAAGGACCTTTGATGACAGTAAGCAGTCCTTTTCTCAGTGTTTGGTTTTGGGAGTACTGTGGGATTGGTGATTGACTCAGGATCAACTTGGTGACTGGGATTCCCTGCAAGGAAAACTTGGCGTCCAGATATGGTTACCCAAACAGTTTCCACATCAAGGGGATCTTGGCCAGAGTTAATACCAACTTCAAGAGTCAGTCCATCAAATCTTGGATGAAGTATCCATGGCTAAAGTGATTTTGAACAGTGAACATGACTTTGGTACATGCGCCTATCCTTTGGATGTTCAGATGGAATCCACTAAGAGCAACAACATTCATATGAGATGCATGGGAAAGTTGTCAGATGTTGCCGCTGTTGGCAGCCATTTTATGATGGCTAAGCTGTGGAAAATGACAGTGAGTAAACGCGATGTAAACGCAAATGTAAACGCACAGTAAACACTAGCGTTTACTTTGTGTTTACTTTCCGTTTACACGTGCGTTTTACCACGCGTCTCGCGTTTCAAAATTTGCGTGGACATTGAGGTGTTTCGTTTACAATATAAATATGTGATTGGAAATTTTGATCAGCATATGCTTGGTTCAAGAATGTCTCTTACTTATATCCTGAAAATCTAAAGTCACAATTCAGAAGTCACTAGCTTGGGAGTGAAGTCTGAATATTACCACACCTGATATAAAGCTGGGATGGCTTTCTGGGGCATTTAAAACTCATTTCCAAGTTAGTTTGAGACAGGTAAAATCACAAAAGGATATTCACTGATTGGATTCTACATTCAGGTTGGCCATCTTTCATTAATCTACCTTGGCCTGGAAAATGTGAAACATACAATGTAAATGCAGAAGTGAGCCAAGTGTAAACGCAAAACGCAAAAATGTAGACGCTCGCGTTTACGTGCGTCTACATGAAACGCACGGTGTAAACGCAAAATTACATAGACCGGGAAAATAGCGCACTTCTGGGTCGGGTAGTGAAATACAATTCAACGCATAATATCGTTGGAATGTGGACAAAGGGTAAACGTCAGCCAAGTATTGGTAGCGGTAGAATGAATTTTGCGTTTACACTTAGCGTTTACCTTGCGTCTCACAGTAAACGCGTGCATCTACATACCGTGCGTTTACACTATATATGGTACCTAGATTTTGCGTCCAGGTGCGTCCACCAGAGTCTGTGCATCCAGTCGATCTGTCCAGTGGGTCCAGTGGCTGTGTTAATCCTAATTTTACCGAATACTCCTCGCTGTGTATTCTTGCTTATCACTGGCATGTTGTACTGGTTTGATATCTTCAAGCTGCGTTTTCTGAGGCTATAGAGCTCAAGCCCCTATTTTAGCTACCCGCAGGTAGCTATAACTTTCTAAATCACACAAAATGTACTGAAAGTAATAATAATATACAGGGTATTTCACAGCATAAAATACATACTAGCTAGCTAGCCCTAGTTGTCTCAGTAGGTCATCTTCAGATTTGTCAGATAATATCCCTCAGAATCCGCTAAGAGCAACAACTTCATTCGAGACGCATGGGAAAGTTGTTGGATGTTGCCGCTATCGCAGCCATTTTATGATGGCTAAGCTGTGGAAAATGACAGTGCGTAAACGCTATGTAAATGCAAATGTAAACGCAAGTGGAACGTCATGTAAACGCCAAAGTAAACGCTAGCGTCTACAATCTGCATTGATGTAGACGCTAGCGTTTACTTTGCGTTTACATCAACGCTTTTGCGTTCACATTGATGTGTTGCGTTTACAACAATTTTTGAAAGTTTGAGTAATAATAAAGTATATTTGATGGAATTTTGATCAGCATATACTTGGTTCAAGAGTGTTCCTTCCTTATATCTGAAAATCTAAAGCTACAAGTCTGAAGTCACTAGCTTGGGAGTGAAGTCTGTACATTATACACATGATAGAATACTGGGATGGCTTTCTGGAACACTAAGAAACCCATTTCTAAGTTGTATTTAGATGCAAGGCTATGTTTGAAGGATATTTACTGATTAGATTCTACATAAGTAACTACTTATTGATTACAGGTTGGCCATCTTCAATCAGTCTACCTTGGCCTGGATGGTATGAAATGCACGATGTAAATGCAAAAGTGAGCCAAGTGTAAACGCAAAAACGCGTTTACATGAAACGCACGGTGTAAACGCAAAATTACATAGACCAGCATTGGTAGTGCCTATAGAAATGTAGAAAAATAAATGCAATCGGGAGTGCAAGCAAAATACTCACTTGCATTCCCTGACATATGCATAATCAACTTGAATGTGTCGACATGCTTGAGGGGCCCCAGCCAAAAGTTCAATGGTCAAGCAAAGTCCAGTATAACTGTTGTGACGTCGAACATCCTTGACTGTACCAAGGTAATATCTCCATGGCCCTTTCACAACAATAACTTGGAGGATGTCCTGTGGCCAATCTACAACTAAATCAGTATTAATTGGAAATGATTGAGACTGAATCGTCAAGAGAGTTACCTCAGAAGGAGGTTGGGGTTTAAAATTAAGTATGCAGAAATCCGGTGGTTGGTAAAGGGGTATATCAGAACAGCGGAGCGAGGCCAGATTATATATGATTGGGAAATAACAAATTCTTGGAGTAAAATTTGTAATAGCAGGATCAGTGATTTGCCCTGGCAGCGTAAATCACTGGGAGAGTGGGGCTCCAACAATCTGTCAGATTATTTGCAGAAGTCGTGTACCTCTTGCCAAGAAGCGTCAAACTGTATGCGCCACAACGGTTTTAATTTTTTTTTTACGATTTACAAGTATACAAGTACCGTATTTGCAGTACACACTTTGGTTTCTTGACCGGTAAGCCTTGGTAGAGCTCGTGGGCCAACTATGAATAAGCCAGGTATGTTTTTCTCAGACTTAGGAGCGATGCGTGGAGTTAAAAGTAGTAAATGAAAATAACAGATCTTGTGTAGAGCACCCGTACAGCACCTCAAGAAGGCCGGAGCTGACCCAATATGAACCCTCCGCAGGTCATCCTCAGATTGGTTGGATAATATCCCTCGGAATCCGCTAAGAGCAACAACTTCATTCAAGATGCGTGGGAAAATTGTCAGATGTTGCGGCTATTGCAGCCATTATATGATGGCTAAGCTGTGGAAAATGACAGTGCGTAAACGCTATGTAAACGCAAATGTAAACGCAGGTGGAACATCATGTAAACGCAAAGTAAACGCTAGCGTCTACAATAACGCAAATTGTAGACGCTAGCGTTTTACTTTGCGTTTACACATGCGTTTACCGTGCGTCTCGCGTTTCAAAATTTGCGTTTACAACAATTTTTGAAAGTTTGAGTAATAATAAAGTATATTTGATGGAATTTTGATCAGCATATACTTGGTTCAAGATTGTTTCTTGCTTATATCTGAAAATCTAAAGCTACAAGTCCGAAGTCACTAGCTTGGGAGTCATGATATAATACTGGGATGGCTTTCTGGAACACTAAGAACCCATTTCCAAGTTGTATTTAGATGCAAAGCTGTGTTTGAGACAGGTCAAATCACAAAGGATATTTACTGATTAGATTCTACATAAGTAACTACTTATTGATTACAGGTTGGCCATCTTCAATCAGTCTACCTTGGCCTGGATGATATGAAACGCATGATGTAAACCAAAAGTGAGCCAAGTGTAAACGCAAAACCCAAAAATGTAGACGCTTGCGTTTACATGAAACGCATGGTGTAAACGCAAAATTACATAGACCAATTGAAACAGTCTATGTAATTTTGCGTTTACGTTGTGCGTTTCATATCATCCAGGCCAAGGTAGACTGATTGAAGATGGCCAACCTGAAATCAATAGGTAGTTACTTATGTAGAACCTAATCAGTGAATATCCTTTTGTGATTTGACCTGTCTCAAACGTAGCCTTGCATCTAAATACACCTTGGAAATGAGTTTTTAATGCCCTAGAAAGGCATCCCAGTATTATATCATGTGTATAATGTACAGACTTCACTCCCAAGCTAGTGACTTCAGACTTGTAGCTTTAGATTTTCAGATATAAGCAAGAAACACTCTTGAACCAAGTATATGCTGATCAAAATTCCATCAAATATACTTTATGATTACTCAAACTTTCAAAAATTGTTGTAAACGCAACACATCAATGTGAACGCAAAGCGTTGATGTAAACGCAAATTTTGAAACGCGAGACGCATGGTAAACGCACGTGTCAATGCAAAGTAAATGCAAAGTAAACGCTAGCGTTTACTTTGCGTTTACATTTGCATTTACATAGCGTTTACTCATTGTCACTTTCCACAGCTTAGCCATCATAAAATGGATGCCACAGCGGCAACATCTGACAACTTTCCCATGTGTCTCATATAAAGTTGTTGCTCTTAGCGGATTTGATCTGAACATCCAAAGGATAAGCGTCTGGTTTCGGATGGCAGATGGGGTCTTTGTGAGTGCCACAACTGAGGGATATTATCGGACCAATCCGAGGATGACTTGCAGATGGTTGATGGGCATGGAAAGAGGTCATATTGGCATTTTTGGGTCAGCTCAGGCCTTCTTGAGGCCCTTGATGCACTCATAACACTTCAACGATAGCCTGGTGAGTACTGAGACAGCTGGGCTAGCTAGCTAGTATGTATTTTATGCCATGAAATACTCCTATGACATAGGGTACATTCACAATAGCATTTTGTGTGATTTAGAAAGTTATAGCTACCCATGATTGTGAGTGTACAGATAATCAAAAACACAGCTTGAAGATGCCAGAAATAATTGAAAGTACAGGTGATAAGCAGGAATACACAGCGAGGAGTATTCGTGAAGTGTAATCATCTACCGTAAAATTGGCATTAACGCAGCCACTGGACCGACTGAACATGGATCGACTGGATGCATGGCACTGGACGTACATGATGGATGCACCTGGACGCAAAAATCTAGGTGCTGTACTACATATACTTACATTGTAAACACACAGTATGTAGACACACACGTTTATCATGAGATGCAAGGTGAACGCTAAGCGTTTACATAAACGCGAGGTGTAAATGCAAAATTCATTCTACCGAATAATAAGGAGAGTTGGCGACCATTGTGACTGGCATACTGCTACCTTTTCTTTTGCCCCTGAGCCTGACATTGATGATAAGATTGAGAATGAGGATGAGAATTGATTGCGACTCGCAAGTGTGAGGGCATGGGCCTCAAGCTGAGTACAGGTTTGAGCTTGAGATTGGGATTGGGCCTGGAAGCGGGTTGTGAATCAGATTGGGGGCAAGAAAGAGAGCAAGAGTTGTGTTGTGAGTGAGATCGGGAGTGAGACTTATTGTCTTTGCATCTGACAACCTGTTGCGTTTTGTCCAAGTCTTAAAATTTGCATCACATGCAGTTGCGTCAGGTCTTTCATCTCTACCCATCCTGCTGTACTTCATCCCACACATATACTGGCATCCAAATTTGTTTCAGTGCTACTTGTTGTGAATGTGAATTTGTTTCGTCTTTTGGTGCAGATAGAATTTGATTCTACCTGCAGGGCCCCTTCGCTCCACTGCCAGGATATCCAGTGTTGTCCTAGTGGCTCTAGTGAGCATCTCTATCTATCATCTACCTTCTCTTTTCTTGATTATGTTTATGGTGTTCTAATGTTTATCTTACAGCCATTATCATCCTTCACACTTGCTGAAGGTAACAACATCTTTATTTGCTGTACTAGGCTATTTGGCTTGGTTATCTGTGGAAACCTAATATACTTATAACTTAGGCCTCGTTACTGCCACGTGAAGCAGTGGCCCACATTCCCTTCATCTTTGTATTCAGATCCTGGACTTGATTACTAGCTGACGCTGACACAAAAGCCCAGTGTCACATTAGTGTGAGCATCGAATCACAAAAGAAGAAATGATGTGAGAAATAAGGCATGAATGGGAGGGAAGGGTAGAGATGAGCTCTTCAAACTGAATAGGTGTCATGAGTCATATCTACAGGTACCCCTATCTCTCATTTTTCCATGCTTTCCCCTACATTCATTGTGACTCATATTGACTTGTCTACCTTATAACACATGTACTTGAGTCTTACTGACTCATTTACTTACTCTGACTTGTTCTGACTCATATTGACTCATAGTTACAGTATATATACAGTAGCTATATCTGCATGTAACCCAGTCCTGATATTTTCAAACCCTAGTCTGCAATGCCACTGGTATTTCTCTGAACAACTGCTTTATCTCTGCACTTATCCATTCTGCTTCTATTTTGGCTTTACCGTTCCCGCAATATCAAGATATTTGTGACTGCCCAGCGGTTCCACACCTCAAGACTGTTCTGGACAACATAACCTTATTCCCCTATTGGCATTCTTGACTTCGAGATCCTTGCGGATATGGTCCCTGACAATAGGTCACTGGCATCATCATCCAGCTATGCAAGAGTTGCACTCCATATAAATACTCTTCTGACACTGCTGTTCCAACAACACAGCATCAGCATAGATTATGAGGCCGAATGAAATGAGGCTGAGGTTCTTACACTCTTATTCTGCATGTGGCTATGTTTAAGTGTTCCCGATTTTACCGGTCCACTTCATTCCGCGTAATCTTCCATATGATTTTCATTTTGTTTGTTGTTGCTTTCTTCTGCTTTGTTTTGCTTCCATACATATGTCATTTGTTTATTCGGAGGCTGTAGGCAAACAACCTGTTTTTCGCTTTGTCCTCTTTCTCTTCCCTTCGCTTTCTGATTTTAGACTTTGCCTTCACTTTTTATTCTCGAATTGCAGCATTTGCAACCGTGAGACTATTTCCACTAGGTTTCTTCCTCACTTAGTGCCTCTATGTCTCCCAGTCCAACTGTGCCTGCTCCTTCAGGCTTCCTGCCGTTCCTGAATCAAGCTTACATCTTTCCACTACCGACAAAGTCTGCTCTACCTTTGAATTTTCTACATGGACTTTTTGTACATGGGTTCTTCAAGTATTCAGATGAGAAAGGTGGGCTTTATTATCATAACTATCTCAAAGCCTCAAAATTTCCTTCAATGAGATAGACATGTTTGACAGCTGAATAGGTTTTGATGAGTGGAGATGGCCTTGTACCCGCCATGCATAGCATTGGCCCACACCGCTTTAATTGAGAATAACAGAAAGAGCAGCACACCTTGCATTGAATAGGACACAATCTCCAGTTCTGTAGCTTGTTGAAGTCCCGGCCTTTGTGACACTTCCACCACTGTAGGCAGATGATGAGGTTTAGGACACATACAAGTCAGGATTATGAGGCCCTTTTAATGGACTTTTTCTTATAAATCTGATACACCAATGTGTACCGGCTGTTGCCACAAAAATTGCGCAAAAAACGCGTTGTCCTTCGAAGGTTACAGCATTACGAGGCTCTTTAGGGATGTTCCTATAACCTGAGGGCTTCTGCTTGTGGCTGTGCAATTTAAATGTACGATTTTCTCGAGATTTTATTACCAATTTCCGGCTCTGATAGAAGCCAGTTGACAGTGCTCATTCCTTTTGGGCCTTATCATTGCCACACGCATCTTTCCTTGTCATGGATGAAAGGGAGCAGAACTTTAATTGGGAGGTTGGAATGTGGGCATGCGCTTGGTTGGAGAATAGAAGCTTGGAGTCAGGTGGCTTGATGTGTCTGTGGTGCCTGTGGGGCGTTACGCCTTACATCTTGGTCAAAGGGTTGACTGACACCTATTGCAGCTATCTCCTCGAGGCTGGATAACCATCATTGGTCAGTGTCCATTGGTGGTTTGGAAGGGTTGGTTAAGAGTCTCACTGATGCAACTGATCATATGTTGTATTGCACCCTTCTTTTACCTCTCTTCTCAGTCTTCATTCATTGTGTGATGCTGTTGCTGACTCACTGTTTTCATGTACCAGCGATAGGCCTTACAAATGCCAGCATTGTGGAGACCAGTTGGGAAGGAGGTGGGTTTTTTCGTGTTACTCTCTATCTTTCCATTGGCTTACACTTCCCTCATCCACAAGGGACTTACTTTCATGACACGTTACCTGTTGTATGGAAGTCGGAAGGCCCTCACTGCTCCAGATCAGTCAGTTAGCCCATGTAGTTATAACCTCAGTGATATGTACTTATATAGTCAATAAGACCTTGGACACCTATGCTAGTCAATGTGCACAAGAATTTTTCAGTTGCTACCATGTAACATGTGTCCCGCTTTTCTCACCCTTTAGCCTGTATGTGTCCTAACATTGAACGACCACTGATTTTATGACATGACATAGTGTGACATAATGGATGCACGTGAATAGGCATTCATGCGGTGGCTCAGACACGTTGTGTCTCAAATTTTTTCTGCCATCCTCCTTTGAATAGCACTATGCCTCAGGCTCCAGAAGCATCACCTTTGTCAATATTCTACTACTATTGGTCCAGAAAACTTCAGAGAACTCAAGTCCAATATGATTGATCTGAAAGAAGATCCAGTTGTGGAACCTGTAGACGTGCGCAAGTGAATCCTGTACTTAAGTCCAGTATCTCTTACTCCTCAACTTGACTCTAACCCTCACCCTCACCCTCATTTCAGCATGCTACTGGATGCCCTGGTGATGTGTTAAAAGACAAATCCATTCAAGAGCTGCAACAGTGAAAGGAGCAGCTTATTGACAGTCTTAAAATGATGCAACAGGTTGCAATCAACAAAATCGATGGTATATTTCCACTACGCACTGGATCTCCAAAACTCGCTTTGCATCAATCCACATTAGCCAATCCTCAACCCTCCAAATTACCCCTCATTCCAAAGAAGCACAAACTCAATACTGCCAATTCTGACCCATGGCAAAATGCTTAGCAGAAAGCTCCTAGAAAGCCCAAGATTGATTCACAAAGGTAATTCTGATTTGATCTGAGAATAATCTTCTAATTTGTTTTCTTTTGAACATAGATCTGTCTGTACTTGTACTCAGGTATCTTTGGACATGTATTTTGGCAAAAAGTCAAATTATTGCATTAATGTTATATTCTACTGTATTAGATTGTATCTACTGACCACTATCTACTACTATGCCATCTAGCATTTGTGTAACATTTGTAGAAGGTTCACATTCAATGGCACTGTGCTGTTCCTTAGCAAATAAAAAGCACAGCCACTTTGTTGAACCTGAGGCACTTCCATGACAGGTCCTGAAGTCATAGTTCCCAACCTCTTTTGGCTCCAAATCCCTTTTGAACTTATTGGCTAGGGTTTGACCTTTACCAGAACTTGTATCATAAGTTGATGTGCTGGCTTTTAACAAGCCTGATGCATTCCACATTGGGATCTCTTTTTCCAAATTACTGGATCTCAGTGATACTTAAAATTGCAATGCTCCTATTCAGACATCCAAGATGAGTAAATACATCAGGGTCCAGGCTCTTTCTCCTTCTGAACATCAAATTTCAAGCAGACTGAATGTAAAACTTCGTATTTTCAATGGATTTTGGAATATTTTTGAACTTTACATGCAATCTAGACATTTATCCATGCTAAACACTATTCATAAGGGTCTTAGTTTTCTGATATGCAATATAAAGACTCTATAGGATGTTACATAGATGTATTGCATTGTAGAAAGACTACTCCGCCGAAATGGCCACAAAGGGGCCTGGGCATGTGGCCAGGCGGCAATTTCCGCATAGCAGAAAATGCATATGTCCACTTTGACGGCCCCTGAAGTCATACTTCTCTCTTTCTTATGGCTTCAAATTATAGTTGTACATGCTCATGAGTGTCCTAAATTCATCCCATTTTCGATTTTGGGGCAATATATTGATTCCATATCCAACAGTGTACATAGAGGTAGGAACATGTTTTGTAGGTACATAGAGCAGTTGTACATAGAGCAGGATACTCTATGTATCATAAGGTACTACATATCCTTGTAGCCTCATGTAGCCTCGAAGCACGTAGTTGAAGTACAAAGCGGTAAAAAGCATGTACAAAGCACAAAGCGGTACATAAAAAAGTGGTGAAAAGCACGTACAAAGCACATACATAGTACAACCCCCTGCAAAGTGGTAAGAAGCACATAAGTATAAAGTGGTAAGATACAAAGCAGTAAGAAGCATGTAACTACAAAGGAAGCATGTAATATACTGTAATTTCAAACAGGTAGTTTCGAGGCTTGGTAGCCTCGAAGCAAGCGAAGCACGGGTACCAGTATAGAAGAAGGGTAGTTTCGAGGCTCCTCGAAGCATAAATTGGCAAGAAGGGCGTCACTACAAAGGAAGCACGTACATATAATGTAACTCCAAAAGGGTAGTTTTGAGGCTTGGTAGCCTTGAGAAACAAGTGCTGAGGAGAAGCGGAAGGCATTTGATGCGCTCACAGACCTGGTCAATGATACTTAAATGTACCTCTATACTATACTTCAATATTTATTTAGACTTAGACTTAGAATCTCAAATCTCATATGCACTCCTCTCTCTGATATGTGCTTTACTGCTATACCAAGATCCAATGTGCACTCCTCTGTTCAATATGCGATTCTGTGTCTATCCTTGTCAATTCACGTCGCTGTAAAGAACCAAACCGGTGGGAACCACGGGTTTGTTTCGGGTTCAGGATACTCTAAGATAATCAGTAGTGAGAAAAAGGTACTCAAATCAAGGCAAGCTTTCGCATTACCGAGAAATACCAGGTTCCCGACGGTAGAATGAATTTTGCGTTTACACCTCGCGTTTATGTGAACGCGTGCGTCTACATACCGTGCGTTTACACTGTATATGGCACCTAGATTTTTGCGTCCAGGTGTGTCCACCAGAGTCCGTGCATCCAGTCGATATGTCCAGTGGGTCCAGTGGCTGTGTTAATCCTAATTTTACCAAAGATGATTACACTTCGCGAATACTCCTTGCTGTGTATTCTTGCTTATCACCCGTACTTTTGATTATTTCCGGCATGTTGTACTAGTTTGATATCTTCAAGCTGCGTTTCTAAGGCTATAGAGCTCAAGCCCCTATCTTAGCTACCCGCGGGTAGCTATAACTTTCTAAATCACACAAAATGTACTGAAAGTAATAATAATATACAGGGTATTTCACGGCATAAAATACATACTAGCTAGCTAACCTAGTTATCTCAGTAGGTCATCTTCAGATTGGTCAGATAATATCCCTCGGAATCCGCTAAGAGCAACAACTTCATTCGAGACACGTGGGAAAGTTGTTGGATGTTGCGGCTATCGCAGCCATTTTATGATGGCTAAGCTGTGGAAAATGACAGTGCGTAAACGCTATGTAAATGCAAATGTAAACGCAAGTGGAACGTCATGTAAACGCAAAGTAAACGCTAGCGTCTACAATTTGCGTTGATGTAGACGCTAGCGTTTACTTTGCGTTTACACGTGCATTTACCGCGCGTCTCGCGTTTCAAAATTTGCGTTTACATCAATGCTTTGCGTTCACATTGATGTGTTGCGTTTACAACAATTTTTGAAAGTTTGAGTAATAATAAAGGATATTTGATGGAATTTTGATCAGCATATACTTGGTTCAAGAGTGTTTCTTGCTTATATCTGAAAATCTAAAGCTACAAGTCTGAAGTCACTAGCTTGGGAGTGAAGTCTGTACATTATACACATGATATAATACTGGGATGGCTTTCTGGAACACTAAGAACTCATTTCTAAGTTGTCTTTAGATGCAAGGCTATGTTTGAGACAGGTCAAATCACAAAGGATATTTACTGATTAGATTCTACATAAGTAACTACTTATTGATTTCAGGTTGGCCATCTTCAATCAGTCTACCTTGGCCTGGATGGTATGAAATGCACAATGTAAACGCAAAAGTGAGCCAAGTATAAACGCAAAACGCAAAAATGTAGACGCTCGCGTTTACATGAAACGCACGGTGTAAACGCAAAATTACATAGACCGGGTTCCCGAGCACTTGGTGAGCATGCTGGTGGTCAGTCAAGGTCGAGAAACAGCACACTAAGCAAGCTTGCGCGTTACTAAGGATGCCGGCTTATGATCAGTCAAGATATAAGATTGAAGCACAGGTGTGTATTGCGAGGCAGGAAAGGTCATTACAGGGGTACATACCAAGATACTTATATACTTAAGCTATGAGTCATTAGAAGTATCTAGAATAGAAGGGAACATTTATTAGAATGCCATAGAAAAGGAAAGAAAGGAGGAGAAATGGATGCCCGATGCATCAATTACATTGTAAGTATGGTAGATCAAGACATAGGAAACTCAAAGAAACAGAATACAAGATGCTTACAACCAGGTAGGGGTCGTTCCATTACAGTCGCAATCATTATTCAACTTATGAAGTTGGTGAATATCTATATTGGACCACCAACACCACGTGTATCGCAAGGCCATTCACGCTGAAAATACAAAAATATCCGCTCGGCAGAAAGGCGTACAGAAACACACTTGTTTACATATATATCTTATATCAGTAGTAATGATGTGATCTATCCGTCGAGCGGATATTTTTGTCTTTTCGGCGTGATTTCTGCCCAGCATTTCCATGCACTTTCTATTAGAACTACTGCACTATTTTGGTATGTACAATCAACTCTAGACTCGGTCAACTTGCTTCAGGAGTGCACTCCAGTCCAAACTGTGCACCTATGTATAAATGTATTATTAATATTGACTGATTTCCAAAATGGCTGTGCCTGGGGTCTCAGCGTCAGAAATCAAAATCTATCTCGCTTAAAGTGAGGGCCTTCTGGCTTTCCATACTGTCGGGTATGTAGGATGAAATCAGGGATGGGGGTCAAGAATAGAAGCTATGAAGGCGTTCATCAGTAATATGATAGACGTACGAAGACACTTTGTGTCAGGGAGAGACCCTGGTCAAAGCAGTGGGCCAATGAAATATTTAGACATGCCAGAGATGTAGCCAGAACATCAAAACCCCAATGTTTATATAGTAGTTAAGCCTAGACATGCCAATGCTACCTTCTTTTTGACTATTTTCCTGAAGGGTAGACTCAAATAAGAGTCAGCATTCTAAATTTGAGAGTTCTACCAGCACTGTAACTTAGATGTATAACATATGTTAGTATGTATCCAATATAATATAAACAACATACCATTGCAAACATTTCATCAACAATTGGTCTATTCTCCATAGTGGCAGCATCAGCTATTCCCATAATTCAAATGGCCCAGAAGGCCACTCTGGCCAAATACCACCTTCAAGTCGATTGAGTGAGGTATAGGTGATATCTTGGTCTCGGCCATTGCGGCATTGTGGTAGAGGGTGTTGTTCAGCAGGAAGAGGTGTGAATTTTGTCTCTGGAGCTGGATCAGCAAGGTTGGGGGGAGTCCATGCCAATGGATTTCCCTTGGCCACTGATAAGCCTGCTGAAAAATCATGAACACTGAATCTTCTACTGTCTAAAACACTAGACATACCATTGGCCTGATTTTGGGTGGGTGGAGCATTGCCTGTACAAGAGAGTAAGTAAGCAGAGTCTACAATGCAAATCATGAATGTACTTATCATCTGGGAGTCATTCCTTTGAGCATTCTGGGTCTGGAATCCATTGCTTGATTGTCCTGGAGGGTTCCCTGACAAGTGGTGATGAGATCAGTATTATTAACAAGGATTATTTGTGTATTACCATGCAGATTTGTAATTGGGTGAATATTACCCGAAACAACAGCTTGGCCATGTTTGTAACCAATTATCTGATCTAGTTAAAAGCAAAAGACTGAATATTCACCCATACACAAGCCAGAAATGGTATTACTGTCTTGATCAAATACAGAAAAAGGACCCAGGTAGCTCATGATTGAACTTTCTTGCTTTACTTGTTTATAACCAATAATTTTCCCTGACACAAAATATTCAATTTTACTGTATGATTGAAATTTAAATACTGACCATCTGTGTTAAGTAGCAGAACTTCAACAGCTTTTGGAGGACTGACTTCTCTGAAGCTCTTGATGTTTCCTAAGTATTTTATAACATTATTATTGACTGACATTGAAACTATTAGTGAAAATTTTACATACCATTACTATCCATTAAAGGGACCTCTCTTTTAGGAAAAGTACTACTAGAGATGCCAAGTGCGTTGACTGTGTTTTGCATGGGAGATGTCTCACCGTAGCATACAATTTGGCCTGAGAGGAGTGATGAGAAAAATATTTTAATTTGTGCTGATATTTTACTTACCATCAGAATTGTAAACAGGGACATGGCGGATTGCCTTGGGTATCATCTGAATGGAAGCAGGTGCAGTGGCATGGATAGTGTGTCCTAATGAATTGGATAGGCGTTCTGGACATAATTCAAAGACACGCTGAAAAAGGACAAATTTCTGCTTGACAGAAAGGTCTACCGAAAGACATTATTATACTTATATATCATGTTTCAGTACAGTTTTTTTGTCTTTCAGTACAACTTTCCCTCGAGCGGATATTTGTCCCTTTTCGGCGTGAGAACTGGTTGCTTACTGCTATCCAAGACAAGTGTTTACGAAGGGGCAGCATTGTCGTAGTCAGAATCCGAACTTGATTCCCCATCGTAAGGAGCTGGACTAGGCCCTGTTGAAGAGATCTACATAGATCTCTCTACATATATATTACATAGGTATGATTCTAAGGGCAAAGTTAATACTGAGGAATACTTACCAGCCACTTCATTACTTTGTTCAGTGGGTAGAAAGACATCTGGCACCCTTCAATGGTCCTTATATATGCGCGTTAAGCGACATCAATTTGGATCTCAAATTTGTGGCACCTCGTCGAGGGACTAGATACACATGGACCTCCACTGTCAGCTACAGATGTACAGCAGAAAAACAAATTTTATTCTTTTAATCGTATTTTGGTGCAGTGATTATCCGGTGACACTGACAAAACTCATATATGCATCTACACGGAGGATAGCAGCTCACCATGCGAGCTCCATCACGGCAAGAACAGCCGGTCTCGGTAATGTCCAATTTCTGGTTCTTTGGAGTGTCTCCCTTGATGCACTTATAACACTTCAACAATAGACCGGTGAGTACTGAGACAACTAGGCTAGCTAGCTAGTATGTATTTTATGCTGTGAAATACTGTTAAGTCCGGGCAGATCCTAGCATTAGGAAACACGTTGGATCCGAGCAGAAGTCTTATTGGGATTTTTTGGAAAAGGATAAAGACGAATCCAGGTGGAACCGGTAGTCTCTGAGATCAAAGTGTAAGGAAGACACGGAATGGAATCCGTTAAGACGGTACTATGTTGTCTGAAGTCGGATGCAGTTAGGAGACCAGCTAATTTGATTTTAGACTTAAGCTATCTACTACAAAGTTGCTAGCTTAAGTACTACTTCGGAAACTATCAGAATGAAGAGGAGTAAGATAGGGATGGTTTGGAAATAAAGGAAAAGCACATGGTGCTATTGGAGATGGATGGAGTACTGCGGAACAAAGTGGAAACAAAGTGGAAACCAAGTGGAACGGATTGGAGATGAAGTGGAGTAAGTTTGGAGATTAGATACAAGCTGTCCGGTAGTTATCCAAAATGAATCACGGGTTCCGGGATGGGATCTGTTTGTGGAGATTAATAGTGGAGCTTGGATATGAAATCATGAATGATGGGAAAGTGTTCGGGATGAAAGAGAATGAAGTTCGAAATAAAAGAAAGAAAAGTTCAGAAAAGAATTGGATGTGGTCGGAAAGATATATGGAAGCATAGATATTACAAATACCCTGTATATGATTATTACTTTCAGTACATTTTGTGTGATTTAGAAAGTTATAGCTACCCACAGGTGGCTAAGATAGGGGCTTGAGCTCTATAGCCTCAGAAACGCAGCTTGGAGATATCAAACCAGTACAACATGCCGGTGATAAGCAAGAATACAGAGCGAGTATTCGCGAAGTGTAATCATCTTTGGTAAAATTAGGATTAACACAGCCACTGGACCCACTGGACAGATCGACTGGATGCACGGACTCTGCTGGACGCACATGGTGGATGCACCTGGACGCAAAAATCTAGGTGCCATACACAGTGTAAACACACGGTATGTAGACGCGCGCATTTACCATGAGATGCAAGGTAAACGCTAAGCGTTTACATAAATGCGAGGTGTAAACGCAAAATTCATTCTACCAATTTCAATCATACACTGGGGAATTTTGGTCATATATGAGAATTTTGATCATACAATTGCAACGTTGATTGTGCTGGACCTTCAATTTGTCATTTCTTGTTCTCGGAATCACTAATCTGCAAAGGAACATATCAGAATTGTCATTCCGCATCAGTATATGAATTTTGGTCATACAAATTTGATTGCACTGAACCGTTAATTCACAATGTATTGCTCTCAGGATTGCATAAGAATTGCCATTTCATATTGATATAGTTGGGATATAGCATCAGTGAACAGATGTTGAAAGAATTTCGGTCATACAAGGTGCAATTTCGTGGATTGCACACAGGTGCTGCAATTCACAATTTCTTGCTCTCGGAATATCACTAAGCTTTTAATCGTTGGGTTAACATCATCAATCAGCGTATGCATATGGTTATCGTATTAGTATATAGATGCTGAAGGAATTTTGATCATACATGGAAATGGTAAGTGTAATATCTATGCTTCCCTACATCTTTCCAACCACATCCAATTCTTTTCCGAACTTTTCTTTCTTTTATTTCGAACTTCATTCCCTTTCATCCCAAACACTTTCTGATCATTCATTTCTGATTTCATATCCGAGCTCCACTATTAATCTCCACAAATGGATCCCATCCGGGAACCCGTGATTCATTTTGGATAACTACCGGACAGCTTGTATCTAATCTCCAAACTTACTCCACTTCATCTCCAATCCATTCCACTTGGTTTCCACTTGGTTCCGCAGTACTCCATCCATCTCCAATAGCACCATGTGCTTTTCCTTTATTTCCAAACCATCCCTATCTTACTCCTCTTCATTCTGATAGTTTCCGAAGTAGTACTTAAGCTAGCAACTTTGTAGTAGATAGCTTAAGTCTAAAATCAAATTAGCTGGTCTCCTAACTGCATCCAACTTCAGACAACATAGTGCCATCTTAACGGATTCCATTCCATGTCTTCCTTACACTTTGATCTCAGAGACTACCAGTTCTACCTGGATTCATCTTTATCCTTTTCCAAAAAATCCCAATAAGACTTCTGCTCGGATCTGACGTGTTTCCTAATGCTAGGATCTGCCTGGACTTAACAGTAAGGTATTGTATGGTGATATCAAGGCAGCAGTACCCAACTGAAGTTTAGTGTTGACTTGCAATGCATCTGACACATGCAGAGTATCTCAAGACAAAATGTCTCCAGGTCCATTGGTCTACAAAGACAAACACTGGCGGTGATGGCTGGAAGCATGACAAGGGGTCTTATCATGCAACTGATCCCTCAGGTGACTGGGAGATCAACAAACAATGTTTGGGAGTTTTGATATGCTCAAATGAGGAATGTCACGCTGTCACTTGGCCAAGGACATCTTGACAGAGGAGAGACCAACAGGACATCTGCAAATGTGGTGCTCAACTTATGCACAGGGCTTGCAATTCCAAATCCTTTCTGATCATATATGCCCAGGTTGGAGGGGACAAAAGCACACACCAATATATATATATATCAATGGTGCTCCCCATAACCATAGTCAAATTCCCAGTCACCCTCATCTCAGTGCCAATGAACAAGTAGAACTCGACAAACTCCATGATAGCTGGCCTCATAGCACCCCTGCTCAGCATCAAGTTGGTGAGATCCACAAGGATGGAAAGGTTATTGCTCCTCCTGCTGCAAACATTTCTTTGCGATTGCAAAACTTGAATGCACTTCAGTATGAGCTCCGATCTGCCAATGCTAGGGACACCAATGGACACTCCTACAATGCGCGCTTTTGAAACTGGCAGAAACAGCTTGGAGATGCCATTCAAGTTTGCATCAACACCAATAACCCTGATGCCTGTGTCATTTCCTACCAAACACCTTGGATGCAAAAACATCTTCTCCAGAACAACACTTCAATATCTACCAACTCACTTGCTCCTGTTGAAGGTCTTTTGACTGATGCTGCACACAAGTACTGGGCAGATCCAAACGCACTCTTGATTGTCACCACTGCTTTCAATGATGTTGTGCAATGTTGGGCTCCAGGAATGTTCACCTATGCTGATGGAGCCATGGAAGAACATTACAGATAGCATTTTCTGGGTATATTTATGGGAATAGCTGATGCTGCCACTATGGAGATAGACCAATTGTTGATGAAATGTTTGCGATGGTATGTTGTTCATATTATATTGGATAAATATTAATATAGGTTATACATCTAAGTTACAGTGCTGGTAGAATTCTCAAATTTAGAGTGCTGACTCTTATTTGTGTCTACCCTTCAGGAAAATACTCAAAAAGAAGGTAGCATTGGCTGAGAATATTAATATCATCACCACAGTGCACCCACACTGGCATCAGTTAAAGTACTGGTAGCACTCTCAAATTTGGAATTCCAACTCTTATTTGAGTCTACCCTTCAGGAAAATACTCAAAAAGAAGGTAGCATTGGCATGTCTAGGCTTAACTACTATATCAATGTTGGGGTTTCGATTTTCTGGCTACATCTTTGGCATGTCTAAATATTTCATTGACACAAACAACCTCCTCTGATGACAACCTCAACTCTTCTGCTGTAATCTCCTCCTTCTGATATATCCCACCATAATTCACAACCCTTGCAATGAAATGTGGCTTCTCATCAAGGAAGAAATAGTGAATTTGTCAGACCAATGAGCCATATGAAGGGCCTTTGATGACAGTAAGCAGTCCTTTCTCAGTGTTTGGTTTTGGGAGTACTGTGGGATTGGTGATTGACTCAGGATCAACTTGGTGACTGGGATTGCCTGCAAGGAAAACTTGGTGTCCAGATATGGTTACCCAAACAGTTTCACATCAAGGGGATCTTGGCCAGAGTTAATACCAACTTCAAGAGTCAGTCCATCAAATCTTGGATGAAGTATCCATGGCTAAAGTGATTTTGAACAGTGAACATGACTTTGGTACATGCGAGTAGTAAGGAGAACACATACATCTAGAAGTCTGTCTCACAATGGACTCCAAGGTGGGTCGGCAATCAACAACTCCAGCTCCTCAGGAGAAGGCAATGGGGTCGAGGGATGAGGGGGTGTTTCTGCACAAGGAGCAGGAAAATAGTAATCGAATGAATTTTGTGTTTCCACCTCGCGTTTATGTAAACGCTTAGCGTTCACCTTGCGTCTCACGGTAAACGCGCGCGTCTACATACCATGCATTTACACTGTAAGTATATGTAGTACAGCACCTAGATTTTTGTGTCCATGTGTGTTCAGTGCCATGCGTCCAGTCAATCTGTGTCCAGTGTGTTCAGTGGCTGTGTTAATACCAATTTTTCCGAAGGATTACACTTCACTAATACTTCTCGCTGTGTATTGTTGCTTATCACCTGTACTTTTGATTATTTCTGGCAGCTCCAAGCTACATTTCTGAGGCTATGGACCTCAAGCCCCTATCTGTACACTTGTAATCACAGATAGCTATAACTTTCTAAATCACACAAAACCACAAAAGGTATCATGTGTGTACCCTGTGTCATAGGAGTATTTCACGTAGTGTCATACTGCGTTGTCTGTTGTGTAGAGCACCCGTACAGTACCTCAAGAAGGCCTGAGCTGACCCAAGAAGGTCAATACAACCTCTTCCCATGCCCATCAACCATCCACAGGTCATCCCTGAATTGGTCCGATAATATCCCTCTGTTTGGGCACTTACAAAGACCGCATCCGCCATCTGAATCCAGACGCCTATCCTTCGGATGTTCAGATGGAATCTGCTAAGAGCAACAACATTCATATGAGACACATGGGAAAGTTGTCAGATGTTGCCGCTGTGGCAGCCATTTTATGATGGCTAAGCTGTGGAAAATGTTACTTTGCGTTTACTGCGCGTCTCGCGTTTCAAAATTTGCGTTGACATTGAGGTGTTTCATTTACAATAATTTTGAAAGTTTGAGTAATAATAAAGTATATTTGATGGAATTTTGATCAGCATATGCTTGGTTCAAGAATGTCTCTTAGTTCTATCTGAAAATCTAAAGTCACAATTCAGAAGTCACTAGCTTGGGAGTGAAGTCTGTATATTACACACCTGATATAAAGCTGGGATGGCTTTCTGGGGCATTTAAAACTCATTTCCAAGCTGCTTGAGACAGGTGAAATCACAAAGGATATTCACTGATTAAATTCTACATAAGTAAATACCTATTGATTTCAGGTTGGCCATCTTTCATCAATCTACCTTGGCCTGGAAAATGTGAAACATACAATGTAAACACAGAAGTGAGCCAAGTGTAAACGCAAAACGCAAAAATGTAGACGCTCACGTTTACGTGCGTCTACATGAAACGCACGGTGTAAACGCAAAATTACATAGACCGGGAAAATAGCGCACTTCTGGGTCGGGTAGTGAAATACAATTCAACGCATAATATCGTTGGAATGTGGACAAAGGGTAAACATCAGCCAAGTATTGGTAGCGGTAGAATGAATTTTGCGTTTACACCTCGCGTTTATGTAAACGCTTAGCGTTTACCTTGCGTCTCACGGTAAACGCGTGCGTCTACATACTGTGCGTTTACACTGTATATGGCACCTAGATTTTTACATCCAGGTGCGTCCACCAGAGTCCGTGCATCCAGTCGATCTGTCCAGTGGGTCCAGGGGCTGTGTCAATCCTAATTTTACTGAATACTCCTCGCTGTGTATTCTTGCTTATCACTGGCATGTTGTACTGGTTTGATATCTTCAAGCTGCGTTTCTGAGGCTATAGAGCTCAAGCCCCTATCTTAGCCACCCGCGGGTAGCTATAACTTTCTAAATCACACAAAATGTACTGAAAGTAATAATATACAGGGTATTTCACTGCATAAAATACATACTAGCTAGCTAACCTGGTTGTCTCAGTAGGTCATCTTCAGATTTGTCAGATAATATCCCTCGGAATCCGCTAAGAGCAACAACTTCATTCGAGACGCGTGGGAAAGTTGTTGAATGTTGCGGCTATCGCAGTCATTTTATGATGGCTAGGCTGTGGAAAATGACGGTGCGTAAACGCTATTTAAACGCAAATGTAAACGCAAGTGGAATGTCATGTAAATGCAAAGTAAACGCTGGCGTCTACAATTTGCGTTGATGTAGACGCTAGCGTTTACTTTGCGTTTACTTTGCGTTTACCGCGCGTCTCGCGTTTCAAAATTTGCGTTCACATTGATGTGTTGTGTTTACAACAATTTTTGAAAATTTGAGTAATAATAAAGTATATTTGATGGAATTTTGATCACCATATACTTGGTTCAAGAGTGTTTCTTGCTTATATCTGAAAATCTAAAGCTACAAGTCTGAAGTCACTAGAAGTCTGCACATTATACACATGATATAATACTGGGATGGCTTTCTGGAACACTAAGAACCCATTTCTAAGTTGTATTTAGATGCAAGGCTATGTTTGAGACAGGTCAAATCACAAAGGATATTTACTGATTAGATTCTACATAAGTAACTACTTACTGATTACAGGTTGGCCATCTTCAATCAGTCTACCTTGGCCTGGATGGTATGAAATGTACGATGTAAATGCAAAAGTGGGCCAAGTGTAAATGCAAAACGCAAAAATGTAGACACTCGCATTTACATGAAACGCACGGTGTAAACGCAAAATTACATAGACCGGTATTGGTAGTGCCTATAGAAATGTAGAAAACTAAATGCAATTGGGAGTGCAAGCAAAATACTTACTTGCATTCCCTGACATACACATAATCAACTTGAATGTGTTGACATGCTTGAGGGGTCCCAGCCAAAAGTTCAATGGTCAAGGAAAGTCCAGTATAACTGTTGTGACGTCAAACATCCTTGACTGTACCAATGTAAGATCTCCATGGCCCTTTCACAAAAATAACTTCCACAGTTACCCATGGAGGATGTCCTGTGGCCGATCTACAACTAAATCAGTATTAATTGGAAATGATTGAGACTGAATCGTCAAGAGAGGGGTTTAAAATTAAGTATGCAGAAATCCGGTGGTTGGTAAAGGGGTATATCAGAACGGCGGAGGGAGGCCAGATTATATATGATTGGGAAATAACAAATCCTTGGAGTAAAATTTGTAATAGCAGGATCAGTGATTTGCCCTGGCAGCGTAAATCACTGGGAGAGTGGGGCTCCTAACGGATCAGATTCCACTCGGATGCAGATTCATCTGCTGCAGCTCGGATGGGTAAAAAAAACAAAATCTCAATCTGGCATCCAACAATCTGTCAGATTATTTGCAGATGTCGTGTACCTCTTGCCAAGAAGCTTCAAATTGTATGCGCCACAACGGTTTTAATTTCTTTACGATTTACAAGTATACAAGTAGCATATTTGCAGTACACACTTTGGTTTCTTGACCGGTAAGCCTTGGTACAGCTCGTGGCCAACTATGGATAAGCCAGGTATGTTTTTCTCAGGCTTAGGAGCGATGCGTGGAGTTGAAAGTAGTAAATGAAAATAACAGATCTTGTGTAGAGCACCCGTACAGCACCTCAAGAAGGTCAGAGCTGACCCAACATCAACCCTCTGCAGGTCATCCTCAGATTGGTTGGATAATATCCCTCGGAATCCCCTAAGAGCAACAACTTCATTCAAGATGCGTGGGAAAGTTGTCAGATGTTGCGGCTATCGCAGCCATTTTATGATGGCTAAGCTGTGGAAAATGAGAGTGCGTAAACGCTATGTAAACGCAAATGTAAACGCAGGTGGAACGTCATGTAAACGCCAAGTAAACGCTAGCATCTACAATAACGCAAATTGTAGACGCTAGCGTTTACTTTGCGCGTCTCGCGTTTCAAAATTTGCGTTTACAACAATTTTTGAGAGTTTGAGTAATAATAAAGTATATTTGAATGGATTTTGATCAGCATATACTTGGTTCAAGATTGTTTCTTGCTTATATCTGAAAATCTAAAGCTACAAGTCCGAAGTCGCTAGCTTGGGAGTGAAGTCTGTATATTATACACATGATATAATACTGGGATGGCTTTCTGGAACACTAAGAACCCATTTCCAAGTTGTATTTAGATGCAAGGCTATGTTTGAGACAGGTCAAATCACAAAGGATATTTACTGATTAGATTCTACATAAGTAACTACTTATTGATTACAGGTTGGCCATCTTCGATCAGTCTACCTTGGCCTGGATGATATGAAATGCACGATGTAAATGCAAAAGTGAGCCAAGTGTAAATGCAAAACGCAAAAATGTAGACGCTCGCATTTACATGAAACGCACAGTGTAAACGCAAAATTACATAGACCAATTGAATGCGTTTACATCGTGCGTTTCACATCTTCCAGGCCAAGGTAGACTGATTGAAGATGGCCAACCTGAAATCAATAGGTATTTACTTATGTAGAATCTAATCAGTGAATATCCTTTGTGATTGGACCTGTCTCAAACGTAGCCTTGCATCTAATACAGCTTTGGAAATGAGTTTTTAATGCATAGAAAGGCATCCCAGTATTATATCATGTGTATAATGTACAGACTTCACTCCCAAGCTAGTGACTTCAGACTTGTAGCTTTAGAGTTTCAGATATAAGCAAGAAACACTCTTGAACCAAGTATAGGCTGATCAAAATTCCATCAAATATACTTTATTATTACTCAACTTTTCAAAATTGTTGTAAACGCAAATTTTGAAACGCGAGACGCGCGGTAAACGCACGTGTAAATGCAAAGTAAACGCGAAGTAAACGCTAGCGTTTACTTTGCGTTTACATGTGTTCCACTTGCGTTTACATTTGCGTTTACATAGCGTTTACTCATTGTCACTTTCCACAGCTTAGCCATCATAAAATGGCTGCCAGTGGCAACATCTGACAACTTTCCCATGTGTCTCATATAAAGTTGTTGCTCTTAGCGGATTTGATCTGACATCCAAAGGATAAGTGTCTGGTTTCGGATGCAGATGGGGTCTTTGTGAGTGCACAAACTGAGGTTGATGGGCATGGGAAGAGGTCATATTTGGCATTTTTGGGTCAGCTCAGGCCTTCTTGAGGCCCTTGATGCACTCATAACACTTCAACAATAGCCCGGTGAGTACTGAGACAGCTGGCTAGCTAGCTAGTATGTATTTTATGCCATGAAATACTCCTATGACATAGGATACACGCATGATAGCATTTTGTGTGATTTAGAAAGTAATAGCTACCCATGACTGCGAGTGTACAGATAAGGGATTGAAGCCCATAGCCTCAAAAACACAGCTTGGAGATGCCAGAAATAATTGAAAGTACAGGTGATAAGCAGGAATACACAGCGAGGAGTATTTGTGAAGTGTAATCATCTATGGTAAAATTGGCATTAACACAGCCACTGGACCAACTGAACATGGATCGACTGGATGCATGGCACTGGACGTACATGATGGATGCACCTGGACGCAAATGTCTAGTGCTGTACTACATATACTTACATTGTAAACACACGGTATGTAGACACACGTGAACGCTAAGCGTTTACATAAACGCGAGGTGTAAACGCAAAATCCATTCTACCGAATAATAAGGAGAGTTGGCAACCATTGTGACTGACATACTGCTACCTTTTGCCCCTGAGCCTGACATTGATGATAAGATTGAGAATGAGGATGCAAGTGTGAGGGCATGGGCCTCAAGCTGAGTACAGGTTTTAGCTTGGGATTGGGATTGAGCCTGGAAGCAGGTTGTGAATCAGATTGGGGGAGAAAGAGAGCAAGAGTCATGTTGTGAGTGAGATCAGGGGTGAGACTTATTGTCTTTGCATCTGACAACCTGTTGCGTTTTGTCCAAGTCTTAAAATTTGCATCACATGCAGTTGCGTCAGGTCTTTCATCTCTACCCGCTGTACTTCATCCCATGCATATACTGGGATCCAAATTTGTTTCAGTGCTACTCGTTGTGAAGGCGAATTCGTTTCGTCTTTTGGTGCAGATAGAATTTGATTCTACCTGCAGGGCCCCTTTGCTCCACTGCCAGAGCCTGCTTCTACACCCAAGATATCCAGTGTTGTCCTAGTGACTCTAGTGAGCATCTCTATCTATCATCTACCTTCTCTTTCTTGATTATGTTTATGGTGTTCTAATGTTTATCTTACAGCCATTATCATCCTTCACACTTGCTGAAGGTAAAAC
>JAACJM010000372.1:0-62586 GCA_013368315.1 Tetrapyrgos nigripes
CGATAAACCTGGATGTCTTACAGTGAGTATTCTCTTTCATGCGTATTTATTGATATGTTTATGCTCATGTCTTATTCAGCCTTCAAGAATCTCACACTGGTGAAAACCTTGCCAAGTTTTTTGCTGGCTCGCTCAAGTCATTTGGGATCGAAACAAAGACCTTGGGTATAGCGATGGACAATGCATCCAATAACGACAAATTGCTGGAATGTATTCCAGAGCATCTCCCATGTGACTCCCTCGTCAGCACCGAAACACAAATCCGATGCTTTGGCCACATCCTCAACCTGGCCGCAAAAGCCTTCCTCTCTGTATTTTTTACCAAGAGCAAAGCAGACGACGATGATGATGATGACGATGACGACCTGGAGCTTGTGGGCGGTTATGATGGGGGTGATGTACCATCAGACGAGGAGCTGGGAGAAGATGAGATTGGCATTGATGGTCATGCTCAATTAGCAGACAGAGGTAGGGCGGAAAGGGATGAGATTGAGTTGTTGACCAACGGGTTGCACGAGGTGAAGGAGCTCACTGAGGAGGATCTGAATATGGGGTCATCTATGACTACGAAGGTGATTTTCTATCTTTTTATTCTTCTTTTTTATCTTGTATACTTACCAATTATCCTTTAGCTTCGCAAACTGGGCAAGGCCTTCCGTTACAAACCAGAGCCCAAGCGCGACTTGGCCAACGCCTGCAAGAACAATAGCATCAAGGCCCAAAATGTTAAACATCCTGTCGGTACCCGTTGGAACACTTGGTCAGACGTTGTGGATAGGGTCTCAGAAATTCGTATGCCCTTGGATGATGTTGTAGGAAGTAATAAGTATTCAAGGGGAGGGAAGGGAAAGACCAAGCTGTCTCATCTACAGCTTGATGACGACGAATGGTCCTTGCTTGAAGAGATTAAGCCGATACTTCAGGTGTGTTAGTTGCTAGATGCTAGATGACTCTAGAACATGTTACTAACACTTTTCGCAGTGGTTTACAATGGCAACGTCCCGCGTGTCTACATCAAATCGCCCGCTCCTCTCTCAAGTCATTCCGCTCATTGATACTCTCACCGACAGCCTCCTTGAGATTCAGAAGGACTGGTCTAAGTCTGCTTTGGCCCGTGCTGGTGCTGCAAAGGCCATTGCAATTCTCAACAAGTATTACAGCAAGACCGATGATACTATTATGTATAAAGTCACGATGAGTATGCCCTTTGCTATTGTTAGTTTCCTATAGATGTAACTGATATCACACAGTCATACATCCCCTTTACAAACTGAAGTACTTCAAGGACTCTGCGTGGGAGAAGGAGTGGATCGACATCGCTGAGAAGACTGCCCGTGATCATTTTGAGAAGCATTATCTTTCTGGAGTGGACAACAATGTTTCTCAGCCGAAAGAAAAGCCTGCAGTATGTTTCTTGATTAGGTCGTCTCCTTCCAGCGTCTAATGTATATTATACCAGCCCAAGAAGAATGACATCTTTGCGAAGATGGATGAATATGGCCAAGACAATACTGACAACGAGGAAGATGTTTTCACTGTGTATCTTAGGGAGAAGACAACCGCCGAAGATCCTATCAGCTACTGGACGAAGCGGCTAGACAAGCCAAATGCTAAGTGTACTCCTCAAGGTGCCTTGGCTCAAATGGGTCTCGATTTTTGCTCTGCTCCCGGTACATACATCTTCATTCATTTGAACTGGATTTGACCACGTATTTGAATTTTGTATAGCTGCATCCACTGATGTTGAAAGACTCTTTTCTGGTGGTGGCCTACTGGTTACTGATCGTCGGCACAACCTATCATTTCCGACTATGCAGGCAGCAATGTGCTTAAACTCTTGGTTTGATGCTGGGCTTGTACCAGAGGAGGAGGTGGTAAAGATGTTTAACCAATTGAGTTCACGTAGAAGGGTGAAGGATTTGGAGAGTAGCGATGAAGATAGTAGTAGTGATGAGGATGAAGTGCTGTAATATTAACTTCTCGAATGTTTAAATGTTTGCTTGAGGTTTTCGGCAGGTACTCACAGGTATACCTGCGAGTACCTGTAATGACTCGTTGGACACAGGTAACCTGCAACCCGCAGGTATTTGACTCACAGGTCAGGTACCTGTTTCTCACGGATCTGAAACAGGTCACAGGTCAACACTTTTGCACATCAGGTACCTGTCAACGAGTCGCAGGTAATACCTGACCTGGACTCGTGCCAGTCTTTAGCTGGGGAGCCCCAATCTCGCTTACCATTTTAGCTTGATCAACAACCACCGACACACTCCCGACACTCGCTTAACCTAGTTGTGTCATTCCCTCAGTTAAAATCCGTTCATCAAATACTGGCTGATCAACGCCCACAGATACACTCTCGACACTATGTCGGTGTTTCCATTTATGGCACTGAGGTCTCTTCCTCATCTATGTTGTACACTTACTTAGTTACATATATGTTTTTATATGTATTTAACCCAATATATGTATTCCGTTTTGTAGCAATGCCCTTGTAGAGACATGTACCGATCCCTACACAGAGACTTGTACAATCTACGCAAAGATACATACATTTGCGGACACCCAAGAGAGGTTCATGAAGAAGCCGATCTATCCGGGCTATGGGCCAGGTCAAGAGGCGTTGTTGTGATCATCGGAATAATTATGATGTAGAGAAACCAATGACCAAGAAGATTTCCGATCCATCGGAGGCATGGCTTAAGCGAGGTGTAGTGATGATTAGGACAAGTGCGTAGAGAGCTGTCCACAGTTGTTCTGTACCTAGCCAGAGACTTATGGATTCTAGGAATCCAGCCCCTGAGATGTAGATTTGTACTTGCATATGTAAATGCTTTCAGGGAAAATTTTGAGACACCTAGGCGAGGATCGGAATAAGTAATGCCCTACGTGCTCACCCATATCTAATTACGGGTGAGTGCAATCCGTCCACAATCTCTTCAAGTTTTTCATTCTGTGAACAATGTCTTAATTTTTCACTACCTCACATATAGGACTAATAAATAAAACAAAGAGATAGCCCAATACACGTAGTTAAAAAGATACAAAACAAAGGAATACATATGTAGAGCAACTACTTCCTACTTTTTGCCCTTTTTCTTCCCAGTCCCTACTGACTTCGAGGTATTCGCCTTCGCCTTCTTCTGCGCTCGCGTCTCTCAGGAGGAGGATTCGACTGGCTCCTTTCGTTTGGTGGTACCAGTCTTGGTCTTGAAGTAGCTAAAACAATACCAATGGATCAGTTTTTCCTGCATTTGACCAGCTAATATGGTCATATCTGCCAATAGCTCTGCTTGATCAGGATCCTGGGGCTGGCGAGTAAGGTCTGGGCCGACAGGCAGACCAGCACCTGTGAATGCCAAACTCATGAGGGTCCATATTGCCTGCCAGATGCCGCCGTGTGAACCTGATATGCAGAGTATGTGAGGAGTTGGCTGGTCCTTGGGGTCGAAAGAGCTAAGGGTGTGCCACCACTCGCGCATTTCCTCAGCCATCGCCTTATAGTGCTCTGGCTTCTGACCCTCGACAATCAGGCCTGCCCCAGAGCTCCAGTCATTGAACCATTTGGATATCCCTGGCCATTCTTCACTTCTTTCAAGGGCACCATTGTCTTCCTTGAACCCAAACGCTGCCTCGATGTCGATGAAGATGTGCAGGAGACTCTCGAATACCTCAATCCAGGTCTCGTCAGCAGCATACCTGCTGAAGAATAGTCTCCACTGGTCGAAGCACAGCCGCATGTGGGGCCAAAACCGAGGCTCATCCCAGTGATCCCAACACACACCCTGCTGCAATCCTCCTTTAGTCCAAACCCCATCTTCTTCCTCCCCCTCATTCCTGTCTGAGTCCTCCTCGTTCTCCACATCCTCATTGTCAACGTCCTCATCATCATGCTCCACTGCCCTCGCCTTTCCCTTTCCTTTGACTGATCTGATCCCCTCAGATAATGATCACGCCGGGGATACGTCACTGGTAGGGGACTGGGGTGGAGATATTGGGGACAGTGGGGATAGATCTCGGCTAGGGGACAGAGGACCGGAAAATCGGAATTGGTCACGGCTAGGGGACTGTGGTGGTCGTGATGGTGATGGTATGCGAGCCGGTGGTCGCAATGGAGTTGGTGACAGTAGTTGAAGTCGTGGTGGCGATGGCACTGGACCCGGTGATGGCACTTTGGTCGAGGACTTGGAGTCTGAAGGAGTCAGTGTCCCAGGCAGGAACAACAGTGTCTTGGCTTTGCGAAATATCGACGGCGACAAGAAGTCAGCTGGAATTTGAAGCGACTCTAAAGGAGGAAGTACAGCCCTGGTTGGAGTTGTGGGAGGAGGAGAAGCAGCAGCTGGAGTTGAGATGGGAGGAGGAGAAGCTGCAGGTGGAGTTGAGATGGGAGGAGGAGAACCTGGTGGTGGAGTTGAAATGGCAGGAGGAGAAGCTGCCGGTGGTGAATCTGGTGGTGGAGTTGAGTTGGCAGGAGGAGAAGCTGCCGGTGGTGAACCTGGTGGTGGAGTTGAGATGGCAGGAGGAGAAGCTGCCGGTGGTGCTGAGATGGGTTTGGGAATTGGACGTGGCTTGGGTTGAGAGGGCTTGCCATGGGAGAAGTCAGGTTTAGCAGTAGATTTTTTGTGGGGTGAAGGATGAGATAAGTTGGGTTTAGGAGTAGTCTTCTTCTGGGGTGAAGGCTTGGCGGCAGAAGAAAAGTTGGGTTTAGCTGTGGTTTTCTTCTTGACGGAGACCGGGTCTCTGGAACGCAGAGAATAACTCTTGCGAGGGGTCTCATCCTGCTCCTCAGCTTCATCTTCTTCTTCTGCACCACTCGCCTCTGCTTCCGACTCTAAACCCAAACCAGTCTTCCTTTTTGCCAACCTCCACCGCTTGGTCTTCTTCTTGTCTCCTTCTGGCCCCCGCTTCTGTTTTCTCGGGCTGTCAGTCTCGTTAGCATGATTTTGTCTGGAGGACAAACCAGCATGAGGTTGACGTTGTTATGAGGTTGACGTTGTTTTGAGGACGAGGCACCAGTGGAGGTAGCTGTTTGGGTGTCCTTTCCACGTTGGGGCCAGACACCAATGTGAGGAGCATCCTTTGGAAGTGCTCGCGACTTGCAGACAGAGGGTGCTAAAGGGGGTAGGTCAGCCCATGTCATGTTATGGGTGGGGTAGAATAGATATGACTTACTGTATGTAGCCTTTGCAAATTTGAGTAACGCTGCATTTGCCGCATTGAAGGCTACTGGTTCAGCGTCCTCAAAGTCTCTACCCAGATTGTCAACGCCATTGTGATTCCTGTTCCACCCGAAGATAAGTCAATCAGCCCATCCTCTTGAAAACATAAAAAAAGACCCACCAAAAAGTGTCTATGCTTCTGCTGTTCTCTGGATTTGGCCCAACGACTGCCGTGAACACCATTAATCCGGTCTCCTCTGCGACTAGTGAGTTGAAACGAGCCAATGCCGGTGCCCATTTCCGAATTGCACTGGTAAGGGACAAAGGGAAAGTTAGTAACCAGAAACCAAATAAAGTTGAAAACACGCACGCTCTCAGCTTCTCTGGATCTTCTCGGTCCGTCTTCTGTTCGTTCTTGGCAGCTTCCCACTTTGCAATACATTCCTCCCAATCCTCATCTGTCAACTTCTTGATTTCCGCCTTCATGTCATTGTCTTGCTCCTCATAGATGCGTTTCGCCACCTGATACCGGATGTTAACCCCAGTTGGCTTTTTCACCTTCGCCTTTTCCTCACCCTCTGCTTGCGCAACGTTGGCCTTATACTTCTCCTGTTCCTCCTGTTCCTCCTTCTTGCATATGGGTTTCAACAAGCTCTCGTAGTAGCGGTGCTCAAATATTTGGACCTCATCGGTACGGGTTGGCCTTTGAGTGCCGGGAAGTTTCTGGTTGATGGCGTCTCTCACCCCTTCAAGGAGGCTATTCCCACCGGTTGCATCGAGTTTTTTCTCGGCGTTCTTCAAGTATTTCCGAATTTTTTGTAAGAACATTAAGTTAGCACAAAATTCATCATGAGGAAGTGAAGAGCTCACATCCCGCACACTGGCATACCAGTTTCGCTTCTCCTCGTATTCCTCATCACTTAGCTTATCCCAGCCCAGCGCCTCGTTCACCTCTTCTTTACCCACAGCATCAAAGTTCAACTCCTCAAACTCATTTACCACCCTGGCCTTCTTCTTCCCCTTTTTCCGAGCTGATTGCGGTTTGACACCGGTATCTGGTTGCGGGTCACCACTGGTATCTAGTTGCGGGGCAGGTGGATCCCAGATGGCAGTGGCCATACTGAGGTTTTTGGTGATCTCTTCATGGAGAAGAGTGGGATCGTCATCAGGTTCCAGACCAGTGATTTTGCCGAGGATCGAGGACCAGTCCGGTGCATGGTACTTGTCACCCCAAAGGCCCTGAAGTGCGTCCTCTGCCAAAGGAAGGCTGTTATGAGGCAGCTGATTGTTGAGGTAGTCTGCTGCAATGAGCCAGGAACATTGCTGCGCAGCAGCTTCAACCATTGGCGTCAAGCTTTCCGGCCAGGTATCCCCACCCACAGAGACCTGCACTTTCTCCCTAGCTTCTGTGAGTGACCCGCCAGCTGAACCATTGGCAAATGATTTCAGCAGTGCACGGACGTCAGCCGTCAACTTGGTGTTAGTTGAAACATTGGAGACCCCAGGGTTGGTGGACTCGGCAGTGTTGGACGACGAAGGAATGGTAGAGCCGGCAGCCTTTGTAGGCTCAGTTGCATTGGAGGATGAGGGGATGGTAGAACTGGAATTTTGATTGGGTTGGGGAGAGGCAGGGCGAGAGGAGTTACGAGATAGTCCAGGAGCACTAGAGCTGGAGTTTTGCATGGGATGAGGAGAGGCAGGGCGAGACGAGACACCGGATGGGCCAGCCACAGCATTGGACGACAAGGCAGTAGAACCCGAATTTTGTTTGGGATGGGGAGAGGCGGGGCGAGACGAGACACCGGATGGGCCAGCCACAGCATCCTCACCCGTCGGCAAAGCAAGCTGGAAGTCCTCCTCTCCTTCATCGGATGGAATGTCACGGCCTACACTCAGAAGGAGATATGTAAATCAATTGATGTCAACGTATACAACAAATCAACACGCACTGAGGTTCGGACCGAATTTAATCAAAAATGTAGAACAAATCCAATTAAGAAATTTGCCCTTAGACTCCTGGCTTTTACAGGAGATCCATGAATCGACATAAGAGTTGAGAAATCGCTCCCGTTTGCCTGTTGGGTCAGCAAACGTGCTGGCAGGTCCTGGTTTGCGTTTTTCAGGTACCCTGCGCGTCATGATACAGGGAGAGGTAGAAGTGAGAGTTGGAAAAAGGAGAAGAGCTGGAGCTGAGAGTTGGAAGTTGGGTTGGGCGTTGTAGTGGGTGATGATAGAAGAAGAACTTAGCCGAAATAATCTGAGACACAACGAGACCATGTGACTGGTCCGTGCATGCAAACGCGTCAAACGCGTCAAGCGCGTCAAGGGAAAGCTCAACCCATTGCGACCACAAGCTTAAACGAAGATTCTTCAGGTCCCATGGCTGGTATTTGATATATCATTCAAGATCCAGTGCTTCTAATTAATAAATGCTACAATAGCTACAACAGAGAGATATAAAATGTCTGTAACTACTTGTGAGTTCTCCAAAAATGTCTCCCTTAGTTCCTGACGTTGAGGATAAAGCCTTAACATCCTTTCTAGTACTTCTTCCTTCTCTGAGACAGACTCTGCTCGACGTCAATCTGAAGCCAAAGTCATCAAGGTTTTCTCCAGGGATACCAGCTCCCTATGCATTTCACATGCCACTGGCCAGATTTCCTCTCATCAATTGACCAGCTGCATTGCACTAAACATTAGACTAGGACGCTCTTGGCCCAAGCTATATAGTACGGCTAAAAGAAAGGATAATTATTGTTAGTATGCAATTTGACCTGCCCGTATCAGGATATGGGTGGACCCACCCAGAGACCTGGCCCAACTCGCAAACTCTCGCCCGTCAGGAATTGGAGCTGAGGGGGTATTATCCCAGCAGAACAGCCCAGCAAGATTCTGACTGAATGACACCGCCCGTGCAATGGCGTCTGCGATTTCTGGAGGGAGAGCTACAGTGTAAGATCCCCAGACACCCCATGAACCAGGTATCTGCCTCAGAGCACCAGTCAGTAGCTCGTCAAGCCAGGTCCTAGCATCACCATGAGCCCGTGGTATCTCTGGTATCCACCAGTCCTCTGGGGTTTCGGTATTCCTGTTAAAGTAATGAAAAGGCTGGTGAGAACTGGTGGGAATGAAATAGGTGGACACATACCAGGGAATGGACTCAACTCAGACATCCTCCCAGAAATTCCCAGCTACATACTCCCCTCGTGCGAGCGATGCAGCACTACGCATCCATGGTTCCCAGTTTTCTGTGGTCTCCAAATCTGGAGGATTCAAATCTACAGGTTGAGGCTCTTCATGGGCTTCTATTGATGGGGGGGCTTCTGTGGACTGATAAGTGTATGTGAGACCCATGGTGGTTGGGAAGGAAAATTCTTTGGAGGGTGTTGGTTAGCCGAGCAGGCCTGATGGGTTCGGATACTTGGAGTCTTGAATAGGCACTTGACCGGCACTCAGAATTGAGCTCATCGTCAGAAACGTTGAGCTCTGCTGCAAGCCACAATAAAAAATGCCCTTAGCGAAATTGTCCAGAAGGGAGCATTAATATGGAAGATGAGTTTTGGAAAATCTGGCATCAACTGGTGCTCATTTGAAAAAGTCCAACGAAACAGAAATCAAAACACTAAGATATTGTTCTTAGTGTGAACCTCCATGTCTCGTCCCAAACTCTATCACACTCAGGCTGAGCGCTGGGCTGCCAATCAATGCAAGCGTCTAAAATACCATCACAGGTACGCTTTCCTCACATTCTATGGCTTTTTATTGTCTAATTATTGTGTTGCAGTCATAAGGATTCCATTAATGAAGCTCGAAGAGAGAAATACAAGCTAGCACAGGCTGCTGAAAGCAAAGACAGGCAAGTACACTATATTCTCCCTTTCCCCCTCTGCTTTCTCCTTCATCGGCTGAGACTGGCATCCAGACTAAAGCGGCACTCGCAGAAACACGAGAAACATGATAGGGGAGAGAGGGCGAGAACTACAATGGCGTAAGTCACATTTCCCTTGTTCGTGATTAGGATTCTCAGTGTTTTGAGACTTCAGTCATGTCTCCCAGCTCTTGGAGAACATACGGGCCCAACACTCTAAGATGCAAGACCAGGTCCAACCCTCTCCTGCACTTTTCTTTGAAAAGGTATTCCAAAAGATTGTTCAACGTCTCACAGAAGGGAGCTCTTGTACTCTGCTCAACGAACTCTCAGAGAAGTTCTCAAAAATGCTTAATAGGATGGAGAAGTGGGGGTGCATCATATATGAGAAAGTGGGTGTAACAGCAGTACTCAAAGAGGCTGAGGAGCTCACAAGGGATGTGAGGCACTATGTTCGATGGACTGAAGAAATGTTGTGTGCACAATTTGTTGGATTGGCAGAGCTGCAATTCGGATTTCAGAAAGAAGCTTAGCTACGTATGTATGTACAAATGAGCTATACAGGTTAGGGGTAGACACATCATGACACCAACCAGTGAGCTCTCCAGCCACTTTTGGATCATCTCAGATCTAGATCATTAAGATTTTCAAGGCGGCCGGCCACAGATGATAAGGTTGATATTTAGTCCTTGATCCAGTACTGGTCAACCTTGGTTCGTCTTTGATCTAGATCATTAAAATTTTCAAGGCAGCCGGATAAATCATAAGGTCGATAGTTACTTGTTCTGATACTCCTATTATGACCATTAACTCCAATGACAAAGACAAGGTGTAATTTGGCAGCCAGCTTTAACTCATGTGAAGTACAGGACTCTCTCTTAGCCAGTTGAGGGCTATTAGACCACCTATAAATAGTTACCGGTTGTGCTGCATTGACAGATACTGTCATTCACTTGATACAATGTCCAAGTGGAAGCAACCAGGCTTTCGTCAACCGAAAGCTGCCGTAACCCACAAAATCAGGGTATCTGATCATTGTCAAAAGTTCAACCACTTTTCTTCAAGTCTTACACAACAAGAGATGGATGCACACTATGCCATCTCAGCAAGGGAGGGGGAGGAGAGGGAGATTGAGGATGACAATATGGGTGTTGCTTTTGATTTGCATGAGGACTACAACAACAATTATCCCTCATTTCCAGAGGCCGAGATGGATACTACACCCATCTTCTGTGATCCGCAGCTGCAAGGGCTTAGCACCATTGAATCTCCAGATTCTGCCAGAATTCAGGTGACTCGGAAGCGAAATATCCATTCAGTAAGTGGGGTGCTTCTATGTGGAATGATTATTCTAATCATTTGTCAGGACAACCCAGCCTGTGCCTGGCTACCTCATCGAGATCAGTACCTGAATGAAATGCTGTGGCTAGAGGGCCGTCGGGGCAATAAGGAAAAATGCGCCACCTGTAAAGCTCCTGGGTTGTTCCGATGTGTAGAGGATGAATGTCAGGGTGGATTGCAGTACTGTGGTCTCTGCATAGTGAGCATGCATGCAAGATTGCCTTTACATTGGATTGAGGTGAGTGTTGTACATATCTGAGATCAGTTCTCCCTAACATTTACAGCAGAAATGGAATGGCAAGTTTTTTGAAGGGACGTGTCTCAAGAATCTAGGGCTAAGGGTCCAGTTGGGCCACTCTGGACCTGGTTTGCACTGCATCCACCCAAAGCAGGCACGCCGTGGCGAGTTTACAGTGGTCCATGTCAATGGAATTCATCAAGTTGCACTGGACTTCTGTGGATGTTCAGACAACCATTCGCAGTCTAGTCAACTTCTTCACTTCATGTGGTTTCCAGCTACACCAAAGGACCCTAACAGTGCCACCACTTTCTCATGTCTTCGATTGTTCCAACACCTTAATTGTCTGGGAAAGTTGCCTGTGTATGATTTTTACAAGGCATTAGAGATGATGACATGTAATAGGCAAGGGTCTGTGCCTCTGGTATGTGCTCATTCAGTTTATGGCATCAGAAATTAATTATATGTGCCAGGATTGCTACCGTGCTGTGTTGCGAACCATGTATCAATGGAGAAACTTGAAGATGCTGAAGAGAGGAGGGCGTGGTCATTCAGAGTCAGGTATTGAGGGAACATCGCTTGGAGAGCTGGCACTTGAGTGCCCTGCTTGCCCACATCCTGAGGAGAATATTCCAGATAACTGGAAGGAGGCGGGGCCTGAGTCTGCCACCCCATAACGGGTTACGGGCTGGTGTCCAACACCACCCGTATCTTGCTATCGGATGGGCTGACATATATTTCAGATTTCTCTACACGTTGTTTCTAGCCCTTGATGCCAACTTTCGTCTGTGAAATCGAGTTGTCTCTGGTGAGCATCATAGTCCACTTTTGGGAGATGGGCATGCATATCTCGTACCCAGCAGTCCTTACCAGGAACACATACTGCAACATGTTAATCAGGAAGATGTTAGTGTTTTCTAATGTTCGATATACACTTCTGATTCCGCATATAGATGAGCAGTTGCTCTGGTTTTCAGGCAATGCTATTGGCTAATCTTCGTAATGTGGCTGGCTTGCGGGTTAGTGGTATGGCTGGATGTTGTTGTACACGGCACAGGGTCTGGAGAGCATGTGGGCTTGGTGATCTGCAAAAAGGCGAAAGGTGATATTTGTCTGCTTCATACTTCTGTTGAACATGTTGAAGGCTGACTTTATTGTCAAGATACTGCAACGTAGACTTCATCTTTTGGTGTACCATGAATGGAACAGAATATCTCTCCGTTGTCGTGTCCTATGATATTTCCTGCCAGTGGAGCCGGAACTTCTGGAAGCGAATGGAGGAACTCAACCCCAAGTGGAAGTTTCCCTTTACAAGAACTGGTGTCAGGTTCATGGTTCCCAAATTCCACTTGAGGGCACACCAGCCTGAATGTCATACAGAGTTTAACTTTGATTATGCACCAGGTTGTGGTCAGACCCATGGGGAGGTTATTGAGGAGGGATGGGCCGAGTCTAACAAGGCAGCGGCGCAGACTAAGGAGATGGGACCAGGAACAAGAGCCCAGACACTTGATGACATATTTGGTTTCCACAACTTTCAGAATATCACCAATCTCGGTAAGTATCTTTCTCACATGAGCTGATCAGATGCTGATTTTGTCCAGACAAGGTTTTAGTGAAGCGTCTGATTGCGGCAATAAAGGAGTTTGATCGCCATGAACGTGATTTCAAACAATTTGATGATGGACTGGCAAGGTGCAAGGATGTTGGAAGGGAGACGTTGGACAAGTGGAAAGCACAGGTTATTGCGTGGGAGCAAGATCATGCAACATTTTGTCCCTATGAGGATGAAAATCAAGGCAAGTGTCAGGTCAATATGCTGGTATGTATTTGCTGATATCAAAATAGTTAACGAAAAGGACCAGTTCAAGGTCATACAAGCAGAGATGACACAAGAAGAATTAATCAACGTGCAGAATGGACATGTTCAATATGCAAGCAGCCCTTCTATTTTTTTAGCCACTGGTATCGAGATACAGGAGGCTCAGTAAGTGGATGTACAGCTTAATTGGGGATCTTACTTAACATGATCTGTTCTTTCAAGGCGTCAATTACAACTCTTCATTGCGACAAATAAATATATAACTCCCACACAGAATCTAGAGCTACAGAAGCATCGAGCTACCCTGCTGAAGCGGATAACAACATTCCGGGCACTACAAAGACTTCTGATGCCTGGTATAGCTGATGTTCTCTCCCCTGAACTCATGAAAAAGATCAATGATCCCGACATCTCACATCCAGAAACAATTCCACTACGCCTCCCCTCAGGTTTTGGCACACTGTCAGCCCGGAATCGTGCATGTATCGGAGATTTGCCCAATATTGAGGCACGTTTGCGTATTTCGGAAGCCTCGGATGCATTGGAGGGAGTACGAGATGGGCTGCGTGCAAGGACAATGTCAGCACGTTTCAAGCTGCGGAACATCACTGGGCAGGTTGGAAGTGGAAGAGCGAGTGGTGTTTTGCAGCAGATAGATATACAGATTCACTCACAGAAAATTTGGTACCGATTAGTGCGTTCGGCAATAACAAGATTGGCAGGTTCAGGGGGAAATTGGGAGACTTCCGCATGGGAGAAATCATTGGCAGAGTTGAAAGATGAAGATGTGCGTGGAATCAATGAACGTGCATTGAATAAGGAGGAGCTGGCAGAGAGAGTGGCACAAGTAGCGCGTCTGGAAAGAAGTGAGAGTGACGATGAATACTTTATTGAAGAAGGGATTGTCTCTCGGGTAAGAGGGGAGAGCCGAAGAGCATTGTCATGGATATGGTATGATCCTCAAATTTCGGAAGAAGACCCAGAATTCTGCAATGGTAATTTCAAAATCAATCTTGGGAGCTTCACTGACATCATTTTCATTTGGGCTCCTGGTGGCTGCAGTTATACATGTCGAATGGTGTAAGGCAAGGGCGAGGATGTTGCGTTGGCAGGAGGAGGTTTTGCTGCTGGGGGAAGAGATCAGACATATGTCTGAATATATGAACTGGACGGCAACATGGTGGGAGGCAAGGAGAGTTGGGCTACCAGGAATGCGAGTCAGCAATTTGGAGAATGCTGATGCTGACTCAGAGGGGGTTCCAAAGGACTTGGCAGAGGGGCTCAATGCTTATGCAAACCAGCAGGCTCATCTCACGAGGACTCGGGCGGCGGAAATTTTGGCCACATGTGAGTCACTCCTGAAGCATGCGGAAGCAGTGTTATCGGGCTGGCAGAACTTTGAGACTCTCACGATTGAGCTGGAGGATACCCCAGAGGCCGCCGTTGATGAAGAGGTAGTTCGTAACGCAGAAAATGATCTATAGTTGTTGTCTACTTTTACCCCCAGAATTCCTACATGCATTTCCGGACTCTAGTCATTGCCTTTGAGGATGAAAAAGCCCTTGACCCAAAGATTTTTGAGGACTGTATGCAATGGTGAGTAGATTCATTACATTTTGTGGCTAGGGCTCAAAAGACACAGCCAGGAAGGTTGGCCAGCAGAGATGATTTTCTGCAATCTGCATGGCGTGTGGCTGAGGGTGAAGAGCGAACAGAATGAGGAGGTGTCAAAGTGAGTGGTCCATTGCGACTAATATGAGTGTTCTAATGTTGCTACCCTCCAGCAAATGGGTTCATAGCTACTTTTGAGTGCTGGCCCAACACGTTAGGACTCTGGGAGAGGACTTATTTGACAAGGAGTTGGACAAGTGGCAGGAGAGGATAAATGCAAAAGAGGCTAAGGAGGAGGCAGAAAAAGTGAGAAGGGAGGAACAAAGGAAGAAGTGGCGGGCAGAGACTAGACTGGAGTTGTCAGATTCGGAGTAGCTCATTGTCAAAGGATTGTAGACCACCCGTAACATGATTCCGGATGGCCTGTCTTGATTTTCAAACCACCCATATCTTGATGTGGGCTGGGTAACGCGAAAGTAGATAAAACTAAACATTAAGACTCGCTGGCATCAGGCTGCTTTTTCCCCCTTTTCCCTATGCAAACCTTCCAAGCATAAGTTTCGGCAGCTTCATGCAAAATATGGAAGTAACTGTAGGTGCTGGAATAATCACATATTTTATTACAAGGGTGGTAAAGATTGGTGAATACTCACATAACGTTGAACTCTTCATCCAATTCCTGTTTTACCCGTAGCCAGAGACCATGGTCATTACAAAAGATAAGGGTATTTCCCTTTGCTACAGAGCTGTGGGGGGAGTGGGGGATGAGAAGCTAAACCAAAAGACCATGCACTGCTCACCATTGCTCACAGTCCTCAATAGTGAGAGGATCACATGGAGGGTCTGGGGAAAAGGAAAAACAACGTGTTTCAAACTGGACCGTGGAGCGAATTGGCAGGGACATGAGGGTGAGGTGCAAGGGTAGGTCAATAGATGCAAACAAAAAAAAATAGAACAAGGTAATTGGAAAGGAAAAAAAATAAGCGACGCAAGAGGTTTGAACCTCTGACCTTTCAAGGGCTAGAGTACAATAAACTGTTGCACTACAGGGACGTTCAGTGTTTGAAGAAGTAAGTAAGTATGTACCGCCCTACTTTTTTCATTTTCCAGTAGTGGTCGGAGACCTGTGCCTTGACGAGAGGCAAGATGTAAACCTGAAGGGGACAACCACATGGGAGGGTGGCAAAGGCTGGAAGAGAGGGCGGGAAGCGGCAGAGGGCAGGATGCAGTGGTGGGCGGGATGCTGCAGTGGGCGGGATGCAGTGGTAGGGGGGAAATGATGGAGGGTGGGAAATGGCAGTGGGGCACCTATCAATGACATTTGAATAGCCGAGTGCTGGTCGGGAAATAAGAATGATAACACTGGCTGCCGAGTACTGATGTTTATACTAGCGTGACAAAAAAAAAACAATGATGTAACAGTATATACTAGCGTGACAAAATTACCGGATTCAAAGAGCATGCTTGTGACAGAATATAGGTTACCCTATGAGGTGGATATTGGTATTTTTGTTGTGCCGTACCTGCTGATCCCCATAATCGTCAGAACAGCCCCCACCCACCCAATGCACCCAGCGACCCACCCTGTAACAAGCTACGCCACTGAGCTGGCCATAGTGGTAAACCTCCACCGATAACCAGATTCTGGGCCTGGGAAACCTCCACCCATGACTAGTCTCGGGTACGTCATAGGGTGTAAATGATGATACTTGTAAGAACGAGACAGATGTAAGGATGTGTGAAGTCCAGAGACGTGTAACGAAGCCACGGAAGCAATCATTCCCTACCCCCTCCACACACTATTTGACCAAAGCGAGGACTTGATATGCGGACGATCCCATTATCAAAGCGGTCTCAAAAAGGACCCCTGGCACTTATATGTTTCAGTCATATCCATCGCAGTCATATTTGGGGCCATCCACTGCATCCCGTGGCTTTTCACATTCCCATCCCACACAGAGCAAATCATATGGCGTGTATGTGCTCTTGGAGTAACCTGTTTTCCCGTCTTGGGAATAATTCTAGTGTTCATGAATGAATTGCCTGGGTCGACATGGGGCGCAGGCCTTATGATGGTCTCTCCAATTTTCTATGGCATTGCTCGGATAACCCTCATTATCCTTGCTCTGATGGAGTTGCGTGCACTTCCGACCAGCGCCTATCAAACCGTAGAATGGACGACCCTCATTCCTCATATCTGATTCAAATCCCATCGTATATTCTCTCAGATTGGCTTCATGGGTACGTACTCCGTGGCAATCCTTTCCTCTCTTACGTTCTCTGATATTTATTTTTTGGTTTTGAATTACATATTCTCGACGATGATACTCGAGTCATTCACAATCTATGCAGCTGATTCTCTCTCAATTTTCTCTACCTACTTTGTGTAATTGTGATATTGAATTAAACATTTTAATGCCCGGAGGATTCGAAGTCCGAGTCCTAGAGTAATGCAGGTATGCTTTTGTCGCTGTACACCGGTATTCGCAGAAGTCGGCACTCTCGGTTTAAAGTGCTCCTTCCTCCCTTCCTTATGGTACATAAGATAGAGGCAGCCAGGGACCGGCACCCTTACTAAGCAGCTTACATAACATGGGAAAGCGCAAAATCTGCCCGGGTCCAAAATATTTTTTTTTGTCTCGACAATGAACAGAGTGCTGGCTGAGCTATAGCTAAGCCTGGGGCTTGTGGTGCACACTTACATGGACACAGCTCTGGAACAACGCTGTATTTCTGTATAGCACAGTAATGACAGGTAGTCTACCACTTCAGAGCCTCAGGGTTCTCAATACTTAGTGAATTTCCGTATTTTATGATGAGATCAGAGCCTTTCTGCATGGTAGCAGGTGTCGGACCGACTCGGACAATGCTCCATTTTGGACTATTGTATTGATTAATAAGCTTACTAATTGCACAGCCACGCACCAAATCTCAGAGGCCAAAAACCAAAAACTGTTGCAAACGCTAAAAGAACACTTTTTGATGTCACAGAAAAGGTTGGAAATTTTTTTGTTAAAACTTGAGAGTAAAGCAAGATATCATATTTCTGCTCAATAGGAATTGAAGTACATAGTTCTAGCTACAACTCCTATTGAGCAGAATCATGAAAAAGGAATGTGGGACAGAGGAGAAGCAGTCGTGGTTGTCGGCTTGCTGAGCTTACATAAGGGGTGTCGGTTCCTGTCTGCCTCTATCTTATTAGAAATCTAGTGAGTCGCGTCCGAGACTGGAGCACAAGAAATAGAATGTCATCATAGAGGCGTCGTCTCACAGATGTGGCCTTCTATGTAGCTTTATAGGCATCAGACATGGCGCTGCTAGTTAATCAATCAATCAACGATCAACGACGTGTCGCATGCGATGACTTGTCAATGCTAATGCAGTCATGTACTCAACCTGTTCTGCTTATCCTCATAAACTTTTCCTGAGGGGTAACCTATGCTGTCCAAAGTGCACTTTTATTATGCACCCGTAGAAATTCAGAGTGGACACCCGGTATTTATTGAAGATCGAGACCCGTATTCATTTGATTTCATCTAATTTGCTGACATGTTCTGCTGACATGGTCTTGGCTATGATGACATTCTTGTCAGATGCATCTCATTCCACAATCTCCAGACATTTATGGCTTCTGGAAAGGGTGTTACTGTCAGTAAACTCATTAGCTTTTAGGTCTATACTTAAGCCTAAGATGGAAAAAATAATTCCTGGAAGAGATGCTATAATAGACTTGATATCTAGTGCGTGATATCAGCCAAAACTAGCCAAAATACCTCTCCTGCGCTGATCGTGGAAACCACTTTTACAGCCTGCTTTGCACCTTTGTACATCTCGTTCTTTTTTCATTCCTCAACAGACAGCCAAACTCTGATTATTATCATTTGCATATGATGCTTTATTCAATATTTATCACCTTTTTAGAGCTTAGTAGTATATAGTAAGCTACACCTGTGTGTGGGAGCTCTATCTCAATGCAACCACACCTATCTATCTCCCTTACTCTTTCACCTTATAGATCCAACACCTGATTTCTGAGGTCTGTAACCATGCTGATTCAACCCAGTGGCTCTCATATATTCTGATTCAACCACCGGGTGTGATCACTCCTGCATGGGAACAACCTTTACAGCGCATATTGTACCTTTGTATGTCTTGTTCTTTTTTCATTCCTCAACAGATAATCAAATTTTCACTATTATCATATGCATGTGATGCTCTATTTGATATATATCACTTTTTTTGAGCTTAGTGGTACACCAAAACAGAGATAGGTCACAGTCTTATATATAGTGAGCTACACCTGTGCATGGGAGCTCTATCTCAACGCAACTTTGCTCTTTCACCTTATAGATCTGACACTCAGTTTTTGGTGCCTGCAACCACTCACATATGCTCTGACTCAACCACTGTTTGGGTGGGATCAGCCAAAATACCTCTCCTGCACTGATCATGGGAACCACTTTTACAGCCTGCATTGCACCTTTGTACATCTCGTTCTTTTTTCATTCCTCAACAGATGGTCAAACTCTGATTATTATCATTTGCATATGATGCTTTATTAGATATTTATCTTTATTTGAGCTTAGTGGTACACCAGAATGAAACTAGGCCAGTCTTGTTCATAGTGAGCCACAGCTGTGTGTGGGAGCTCTATGATGTATCTCAATGCAATCCAGCCCATCTATCTCCTTTCTTCTTTCACTCTACAGATCCCACATTCTAAGGTCTGCAACCAGGCCCAGGCATAACATTCTCCATATAGCTTAGTGGTACATGAGGCTTGGCAGTAAGTCTCATTTTTTTCCATTTCTTCTGATTGTTCCTTAGGTTTTACCCCTTTCAGGTGCAATAATCACAGGCCATTGGGTCAGTTAGGTCAATAGTGTCGCTCCCTCTTCCTTGTTTTTACACCTACATCCACCTCCATGTTTTCAGCAGCTACTGGCAATGAAAATGACACCTCTGACAAGTACAATGATTCTGATTTGAATGGTTTTCAATCAAGTGAAGAGAGCATACATCATTATCAGAATCCTTTTCATGCTGCCAACCACAATGCTGTTTGGCAGGTAAGCCCATTACTTGATTGTCAATATACCTCTCCAAAGTCTGTTCATTTGTAGAAGTAGCTACCAGAAGATAGTGATGATGATATATCTGCTCTGAGATATAAGCTTCCTAATCTAACTCCTCACAAGAAGCTGTGTCACAAAAGCAACACATGTATCGGATAGGCTCTTGTGCAATTCAGTTTACAATTTTTGACCTTCCAGGTACTTGCTGCTCCATTCAAGACTGCCAGAATTACTTCACCAATTGAGAGTGACTCCAGTGAATCAGATTTTTATCCATCAAAGCAATTCCTCTGCAAATTCCCCAATCCCACTTCATCTGCAACCAACACCTTTCAAGACTAACAGACAGAAATCCTAACAAAAGAAAGAAGACTCATATCCACCACTGTATACAGTGGTCCACACTGCCATATTAGAGTGTGTGTAGGGAAAAGCATGAGTATGCACATTTTTGGGCTGGTTAGGGAATCTGATCACACTGCCTGTAAGGCCACCAATCATCAGACCACAGCATGCAACTGAAGTAGATGCATGGAGCATAAACCCCAGCCATATCCTCATGGGTCTGTAGTGCCGGCTTAACCTATCCTATCCAGACTGACCAACAGAATCACAAAAGAATCACATCACATAGTTGAATCATTAACAGATACCATGGAGTCTGTACAATATATATGTATAAGATCACATGATGTGACTCATGACTTTCTATGGTCACATGACTGGTAGAAGCATCCAAACCACCTTGGGCAGTGTTGCATATTTCCAAAGATCTCTGTGCAAACTTAAATTTTAGATTTTTCAGTGCCATTTTTGCTTGCCCGGGTCTACTCCATATCGGACTGATTTGAGGCTGAACAGCCATATGGAGTAGCTCCAGTGCTGGGCATAAATTTGTCATTTGTGTTTGCCCAAAAGATCTTTCCAAATTCCTGATAATTTTAAGTAGAGGGTTTGTAGGACCCTTCTGTTTCTAAGAAAAAATCATGCCACTTTCACATGATCACACACGTGTTCTTACACAGCCTTCTCCTACGTCTTTAACGTAGAAAAAAGGTCATGTTATCTTTGACGTGTTAGCCTGTTGTCGGTTAAACCGGTTGGATTTGACCTGTTTCAAATCATTGGGTGTTTGACTTGAAAACCAGTTAAATACCTCTAATCATCTTGCAGCGTCGTTCGAGAGAATTTTGGGATGAAGAGTATAGGGGAATCACGGGGAGCCCGGAAACAATTCCCCTGGGTATAATTGCACGGAGGAAACGAGATGTATACAGTAAATACTGAAATAATCTAAATGGGAGAGGCAGGAGGGTAACTCGAGAAATAACTAGTCCTGTGATAATTATGAATGAGAGTAAAAAGACAAAGAGAGACTCGTGAATGAGAGTGAATGATGAAGAATGAATGGAACGAGTCCCTTGGGGGTATAAGTATGGAATTACATGAAATAGAAACAGAGGATAGAAACACATATGGAGATAGATTGAGAAAATGAGAGGGGAATCGAAGACGTATAAGAGAAATTGAAACAAGAGGAAAACACAAAGACGAAAGAAACGAAACACGAATGCGTGGAGAGTAAGCATTGGACAGCCCTGAGGTCCTGCGTGAATTATATGGGCCACGGAGGTGTATGAGATATGCATGGACAGCCCTGGGGTCCTGCACGGGAAGTAAATAATAGAGATGGATGAAATCCAGAGTGGCACTTACAGCGATGATTAGATTTTTATAAAGTAGCTTTAAAATACCACCTTGAATTCAGTGGTGTTGGCATTCGAAATAGAAAAGCATCACGTTGTTAACTGCTCTACTGTGGACCTTGTCAACATAAGGAGACTGGCTTATATGTACGTAAATTTTCATCAGCTTGAGCTGAACAAGCTAATGATGTCCATAGCGCTCTCGATCCTTCTATTGCAGAATCTTCTGAATACGACAACGTTGGGTGTACTGAAAAAGAGGAAAGTAACTGAGGAATTGATTCTTGGGACAAGCAGCTATAATATGAAATGTTGATTGCTTAGAAATAATCTACCTGTTGATAGTCTCCACGGCCTCGCCCACGTATCGGGAATGGCGTCCCCGAAGGCGGCGCGCTAGCTATATATGCATTGCCTATGGCGGTTCATTTGTATAAAATTTATTTCCACGCGCGGTCTATTGCCCAGTTCCGCGCGCCTTCCTAAGCCTATCTTACCATATCTATTTGGCCAACACTTCCCACTTGGGCTAAGCGTTTATAAGTAGCCAGAATACATTTCGTGTGATGTATGTCATCTAGCAGCAATCTATAGGCGACTCGAGGGCAGTGCTGCCTTGTTATTGCATAATCACAACCGGCAGCGCAAAGACATCCGCAATTTTACACTAAATGACTACATATTTTGTCATGAGTTGAGCACAAAACTTTGGCTCAAGAGGTGGACTGAAAGTACTACCTATAGCCAAAAGCTTGATGAAAGTGGCTGTGTTGACGTGGAAATGATCGTTGAGCGTATTAGGGAGTTCTGCATCGTTTTCGCTGGTAATTTTTGGTATATAGACTCAGTAATGCTTGTAATAAAGACAGTTAAAATTACATGTATTTCCCAGGTGGAAGTGGTAGCTAAAAATGAAAGGAATCCGCCTGTGGCGGAGCCATGAGAATACCCATGATTCTGTCATAAACTGGCAGCGTTGCCCGCTCTGCGAGATAAACACAAGACTAGATGCGTCGTGGGCTCCATCACACAAAATTACTCTCCATGATAACCTCATTTTGAGGATTATATTGGACTACTAGTCCAATACAACTGGGTTATAACTCTCATAACATGATTATAACTGAGCTGCAATCTGGTTGTAACTCGGGTGGAAGAGTTGTGAGAGTTATCATGGAGTGTAATTTTGGTGTGATGTCAGCTCCTCTTTGAATTTGCTTCAAGGGGTCCCCTGGGGTTCTATTTGTTGGTTTCCATGGCTCACGCTTAGGGTTGAGCGGGAAGTACTGAAGAAGTAGATGATAGAAGGTAGCCCTAGGAGGGCGCGCGGAACTGGGCAATAGACCGCGCGTGTGAAATAATTTTTGTACAAACAAACCGCCATATTCACTGCGGACGGCGATGGGTATTTGCCAGCCATTTTTGCGCAGGCGTAAATCTCAAATCTTTTAGAGCAGTTTTTGCAGGCCGAACATACCCCATATGGGACCGTTTTGAGGCCGGAATTCCATATGGGGTAGTTCCGGCGCCGAGCAGAAGTTCGAGATTTAAGGTTGCACAAAAATGGATGGCAAATACCCATCGCCGTCCGCTGTGACTGCCGCCCAAGGTGAACAGCGCGCGACATGGTTGAATCAGGTGATAAGTCACAAGACTTGTATTGTGGGAACTACTAAATTTGGCTTACCTTACTAGATTAAGTTAGCTATATACATGAATGCGGGTGTTGACTTTGAATAATTACGGGTGTCAACTTTGAATAAATACGGGTATCAACCTTTGAATAAAATACGGGTGTTGACTTTGAATGAATAATCCGGGTGTCAACCTTTGAATTTCTATGGGTTGAATAAAAGTGCACTTTGACCAGCATAGTAACCTGCTGGTAAATCGAACCTGTCAAAAATCCTGACCTGTTGAAAATCCCAACTTGTTGGAAATCCTGACCTGTTAAGAACCATTTGACTCTATATCAAGGACACCAGTCTCAATCACAATGACCTAATTAGCTTGAGACCCAAGCAACCTGTTAAAAATCATGAACCTGATTGAAATTCACTGACTTGTTTGAGACCCGTCTTGGAACCTGCCCAGATATTTTCAGTGTTTTCCCAAGCAAAATGAATATTTCTCAAAACCTATTTTGATACACTATTTCGCCCATATGGTTGTGAAGGCTTATAGTCAAAGTAGAGGTGTCACATCACACAACCACCATGCTGACATATGTAAGTAATAGTGTAGTACCGTTTTTCGGATACTACTTTAGTACCCCTATCCACGCCTTCAGCCCGACGCGTTAGTTTCGCTTACTTTTGGACTTTTCTCGATTTTTATTTGTTTCGTTCTTTCGTATATTTTATTTTCACGGACTATATCTTGCGTCGGTCCCTTTTTGATTATTCTTCTGACAGCTTTTTCTGGTTTTTTTTTTTTTCCCGTGTCACTCAGTATTCCCGCGTATCCCAGAAAGTCCCAGATTATCCCCGGTTTCCCAGTATCGTGTCCACGGTCGTTGTTTCGCCGTTGAAGTCAAAGTTGTCTCTATAGCGTTGATGTCAATATTTCCCAGTCGATCTTAGCGTCCAGCCACTTACCATTATTTTTCCCGAGCTCTGCCCAGGTCTGAACATAGGCTAAACATAGGCATCTTTTGGTACATCTGCACGGAATCTCAGTAGCGGAGGTATCTAACCAATGGACACTCTGGGTGATGCTGGACCAGAGGGACTCTGGCGAAGCAGAAGGAAAGCCCTGCCAAGATGAAGGTGATGTGGGCCAACGCTGCGCGTGGCGAGTACAAGGCCGCAGGTTTTCTCTCATATTGAAATGGATTCAGCTTGCAATTTCCATTCCTGTTAGGTCCCAGTTCAAGGATATTCTATTTTTTGTCTCATTTTCGTATAAATTGTTGCTGATTTGAGAAAGCTAGATAAACTGCACAGGCCTGTTATCTATGCATTTGAGTAAGTTCATTCTCTTTTCGCTGATCTTGATGAGGTATAATAGTATAAAAGTCCAAATCTAAACGTAGCGTGTCAAATGATGGTCCGATCTCCACGCTACGTCTTGCCTCGTAGCCCACCACAATTTCAATCTTGTATTGGCTATCAAGTGTTTCTCGTTTAAGAATATTATTGACTGAACATAATAAGGCCCATACCTTTCATCAAAGTTCAAAATAAGACCAGATCTGTGTAACTGCAAAAGTTACGCTCTACTCTTTGAACTGAAGTTTGAAGTTTGTAAAACTTCACATTATGTAGATCTCTCTCAGCAACCATTATCCCCACGTCAAAAGTGCCTCAGCTTCTGAAATGAAGTATATTATGCTGAGAATAGAGACTAAAACAAATCACGACCTTAAATCATTGGAATCAAAACTCCTCCAGCATTGCCGACGGGCCATCTCCTGCTTCATCACATATTCTTTGTCTTGGTATGCATCCTGAAGATATTATGATACAACGGAAATGTTGCCAGTAGCATAGGCTATGGCGGTCTGAAGGAAAAGGTCACGCAATGGTTATCAACACCAAAAATGCGGAACGGGAGGCTGCCAACCTGGGAACGAGGAGACTTTGGAAGAGATTCCGAAGTGGAAAAGATGGAAAATAGAGAAAGCCAAGCGCTGCCCTGCAAGGCATGATGAGTAGCCTGGACACCAACCGCTCAGATGATGAGAGACGACAAGAGAAGACAAGTTGATGACGTGATTGTCAAGTTGCCTACAGCCTGACTGCGAGGCTGCAGACAAACAAATATGATATAAGCTGGTAAAATAGGAAGGAGGAACGGGAATAACCGCTTAGCAAATAGACATAGCCACAAGCAGAAAGCCAGTGTAAAGAAACTCAGCCTCATTCTTCGGCCTCGTTACTTGATACACGTGAATGTCATAAAAAAAGACGACTGGCCCGTTTTTTAATTGGATACATATCTAAAAAGGTCAGTGTACAGCCAATTGCCATAAATAATGTAGAAGCGTTCCCATGAATACAGCTCGCCACCCTGGCAGTGCAATGGGATATCGGAAATGAAGCGTCCGAGAGTATGGTTCATCATTGGTACCTATGACAAAGCTGTAGATGCGCCACAAGTGATCATTCGATCTCAAAGAAGGAGAACACGAAGATAACACGAGGACAGTGTTCGTGCCTTATGAGCTGTCACCTTCAAGTATCCTTCAAGTACTTATTGTGTATCAATTCACCCATATCTCCGCTCTCCGCTCTCCTCTGCCGTTTTACTTGCTTTCTTGAATCCTTCCTTTGCTCAATTTCTCTGCGCTCTCTGGTCATACACTGAGATCGATTACTCCCTGGTACGTTATATGGATCGACATTGTATAGATATATAGTACTAACTCTTAGCATTTTTTTATTCAATGATGCTTTTGGCTTTATCCTCTGCGAAACCCATCCTCTGTTGTATCTAGAAATTCTTGAAGCACGGTTTCTTTTACACAAAAGAATCCTTTATCTTTCGTCTATTCGTATGCTGTCCACCCTTGGCGTTTAATTGAATTGCTGATCGCTATTTTGCTCCACATTTTCCATTACCTCTTGTTATATTTTGAAACCGGTTACTCGCCTGGTGCGTCAGTATTCAGCATGAGATTATAGGCATGCACTAATTTCGCACTTTTTCTCAGTCAATGACTCGACGGTGGCTTGGTCTCGCTCCCAAATAGATCTTCACTCCTCTTCCCTTCCCTCCTCCTCCCTCTCCTCGCAGTCTTGCGTCCAGAGACAGATTACCATCACCTTCTTTCTTCTTCATCGTTGATCAGAAGTATTGGATCTTGATAAATCCATTTGGGAGCCGTAAGTATTGGGTTTTGTGGTCCGCAGACAGTATGCCTAACTGGGTCAAAGAATAACCTGAAATGTCAGAATCCAATATTCCATTGGAGGATCCAATGAGAATTCCAGCTACAGATACAGTATGTACCCACTGAAATCATGTACTTAACATATCTAATTTAACTATTGTAGCTGGCGGACAAAGCACTTACTCAGCCTACACCCAACTACCATAAAAATGGGGCTGTGGAGCCTGAGATGGCCATTAACATGTCTTTAGGATCATCTAATGCAGAGGTATGTAGATGTCTGGTCAAGGCATTCCCAACATACTTACAGTTGTATTATAGACAACTGAAGACAGCTTTGTCAACCACACACCTATTGACATGGATGAGTGGGTTGAGCTTGCAAGTCTACCATTAGAACTGTTTGATGAGCAAGTAGCCCAGCTCCATCAGAGAAAGGTATGTTGAAGTGGGCTTGAAGACCAATTGTACAACAACTGACTTGATCCAAACAGGTTCATAAGTCAAATAATTCTGTGATGGAGTTGTTGGAGCATTTCAAACAGTCTGGAGACTGTGCTGCAATTGAGGATGCTGTGCAGCTCTTTGGAGAAGCTGTTGATCTCACTCCTGACAGCCATGCTTCCAAAGCATCCTGGCTCAACAAACTCGGGAATGCATTTGAGAGTCGATTTCAGCGTCTTGGGGAGCTGGGGGACATTGAGAATGCCATTGGCTTCATGCAACAGGCTGTTGATCTGATCCCTGATGACCATGCTGACAAAGCATCTTGGCTCAGCAACCTTGGAAATGCCTTTGAGAGTCGATTTCAGTGGCTTGGGGAGCTGGGGGACATTGAGAAAGCTACTGGCTTCAACCAACAGGCAGTTGATCTGACCCCTGATGGCCATGCTGACAAAGCATCCTGGCTCAACAACCTTGGGACTGTCTTCCAGACTCAATTTGAGCATCTTGGGGAGGTGGGGGACATTGAGAAAGCTATTGGCTTCAACCAACAGGCAGTTAATCTGACCCCTGATGGCCATGCTTCCAGACCATCCCGGCTCAACAACCTTGGGACTGCCTTCTGGAGTCGATTTGAGCATCTTGGGGAGCTGGGGGATATGGAGAAAGCTATTGGTTTCAACCAACAGGCTGTTGATCTGACCCCTGATGACCATGCTAACAAAGCATCTTTGCTCCTCAACCTTGGGAATGCCTTCCAGAGTCGATTCAAGTGTCTTGGGGAGCAGGGGGACATTGAGAAAGCTATTGGCTTCAACCAACAGGCTGTTAATCTGATCCCTGATGGCCATGCTGACAAAGCATCCTGGCTCACCAACCTTGGGAATGCCTTCCAGAGGCGATTTGAGTGTCTTGGGGAGCTGGGTGACATTGAGAAAGCTATTGGCTTCAACCAACAGGCAGTTGATCTGACCCCTGATGGCCATGCTGACAAAGCATCCTGGCTCAACAACCTTGGGGCTGCCTTCCAGACCCGATTTGAGCATCTTGGAAAGCTGGGGGACATGGAGAAAGCTATTAGCTTCAACCAACAGGCAGTTAAGCTGACCCCTGATGGCCATGCTTCCAGACCATCCCAGCTCAACAACCTTGGCATTGCCTTCCAGATTCAATTTGATCATCTCGGGGGGCTGGGGGACATGGAGAATGCCATTGGCTTCATGCAGCAGGCTGTTGATCTGACCCCTGATGGCCATGCTAATAAAGCATCCCGACTCAGCAACCTTGGGAATGCCTTTCAGAGTCGTTTTCAGCATCTCAGAGAGCTGGGGGACATTGAGAATGCCATTGGCTTCATGTGTCAGGCTGTTGATCTGACTCCTGATAGCCATGCTGACAAAGCATTCCTGCTCAGCAACCTTGGGACTGCCTTCCAGAGGCGATTTGAGCATCTTGGGGAGCTGGGGGACATTAAGAAAGCTATTGGGTTCAAGCAACAGGCAGTTGATCTGACCCCTGATGGCCATGCTTCCAAAGCATCCCAGCTCAACAACCTTGGGATTGCCTTCCAGACTCAATTTGAGCATCTTGGGGAGTTGGGAGACATGGAGAAGGCTATTGGCTTCAACCAACAGGCAGTTGATCTGACCCCTGATGGCCATGCTGAGAAAGCATCCTGGCTCAACAACCTTGGGACTGCCTTCCAGACTCTATTTGAGCATCTTGGGGAGCTGGGAGATATTGAGAAAGCTATTGGCTTCAAGCAACAGGCAGTTGATTTGACCCCTGATGGCCATGCTGACAAAGCATCATGGCTCAGCAACCTTGGGAATTCCCTAGAACATCGATTTGAGCATCTTGGGCAGCTGGGGGACATCATGAAGGCATCTGCAGTTTTCCAGCAAGCCACAAAAAATACTTCAAGCCCACCCTCAATTCGATTCAAAAGTGCTTGTAACTGGGCAACCCTCTGTTTAGCTCACCAGGGTTCCTCCTCAGCACTTGATGCATACAAAGTGGTTTTGGAAATCATTCCACAACTCGTTTGGCTTGGACAGACTGTCCACCAGCGCTACAAAGAACTGCCCAAAATTGGTAGGACCATCAATGCTGCTGTTGCAACTGCCATTTCAGTTGGGAATCTCACCCAAGCATTTGAGTGGTTAGAGGAAGGTCGTGGCATAGTCTGGGGCCAGATACTCCAGCTGCAATCGCCACTGGATGATCTTCATGATCAGTACCCACTGCTTGCTAAGGATCTGGAGAGGGCTTCTAGGGCCCTCCAAAATGCTGGGACATCCACGCGCTCAAACATTGTTGATAATCCAAATACACATGCAGCTTTGACTGGGGGGCAAGAAGCACAGCAGCATACACGATGGGCAGCTGAGTATGAAGAGCTCCTCGCCAAGGTTAGGAAGTTGGATGGGTTTGATAGTTTCTTGAAACCCAAGAAACTGTCAGCTCTTACTCCTGCTGCTGCGAATGGACCCATCATCATCATAAATGTCGACCAATCACGTTGTGATGCACTTGTTCTTTCTTCTTCATCTGATATTATCCATGTTCCTCTCCCCAACTTTTCATCTGAGCAAGCCAAAGAGATGTACTCAGCAATGAATTCATCCCTTCAGGACAGCCGTGTCAGAGTTGATTGCAATGACGAGCGATACAGCCAACCACACCCAGTGGCAGTACAGCATCGCAATCATCTTAAATTGATTTTGGCTAGGCTATGGTCCACCGTGGTACAGCGCATCCTGTCTGAAATTGAAGATGTGGTGAGTCTTCATGTCGGTTTAATTGATTAGATACTTACCTGGAGATAGCTACAGTACTCTGCAGAAGGGGGTCTTCCTCATATTACATGGTGTGCGACGGGGGCTCTGGCCTTTCTCCCTCTTCACGCTGCTGGGATCTATTGTTCCCAAGATGCTTCAGACAATATTAAACTCTCCGACTTTGCAGTCTCCTCATATACTACAACGCTGAGTGCTATGCTCAGCTCTGGTTGTAATCAACCCCAGAAGGACTGGAAAGAAAAACCCAAAATTCTTATCATCTCCCAACCTGCCAGTCTACCCTGGACCGAGGAAGAGGCGAGAATTATCCAGACCTACACCTCACCCGAGCAAAGCCAGCATCTCACTCGTGACAAAGCTATTGTTGACACCGTCAAGAGTGAAATGAGCAAGTATGAGATCATCCATCTCGCTTGCCATGGAATTCAAGATCCAAACCCTCTTGATAGTGCATTCGTTCTCTACGACGGAAGACTCAAGCTCCACGACTTGATGGGTTTATCCCTTGAGAGTGCGGAACTTGCATTCCTCTCCGCATGTCAGACAGCAGCAGGTGATGAGAACCTCCCCGAAGAAGCCGTCCATCTTGCAGCAGGTATGCTTGCTGTAGGTTATCCGAGTGTTATCGCTACCATGTGGTCAATCAGGGACAAAGACGCACCTATAGTGGCTGATAAATTCTACGAAAGTCTCTTGGGGCGTCGCGACAGCGAAATGGCAACTCAGAACCCAAGACAGAGTGCAGCGTATGCACTTCATGCGGCTGTCGAACATTTGCGAAAGGAGGTTGGAGAGACGGCTTTTGTAAAGTGGGTTCCATTCATCCATTACGGAGTTTAGTAATTCTTGCAGTACGTTCTTTTGTCGTCTTTTGTCGTCTGGTCTGTTCTAAGATCTGACTTTAGGTTTATATTGAATTTCTGAGTCAAGAGATGCGGAAATAGAGGAAATTATGATTGTTCCTTTTACGCTCAAAGTTACAATGTGGTCTCGTCTCATCCTATAAATTTCCGTAGAAAAAAATCTATGTACTTGTATCGGTCTGGGAATGGCTCTTTAGTGAGCCTGGGTGCTTTTGAGAGTACTTTTCTCTATTCTTTTTCAATGAATTTGTCGTGAATACATCGAGTTCGTCTGTCCATAAATTCTTCGTGAAGTCTCGTAAGTGGAGATAAGCAACAGGAAAGCAGAGGGCCATTGTCGACATCAGTATCGCCATCCTCGATACGGAACTTGCACTTGCATATGCCACAGGCCTTGTGCATTAACCTCTATTTTAAGCCACTCCGTAGACTACGAGGGACAAAGTAGAAGGCGACTCGTGGCCCCACGCAGGACAGTATTTCTTTTCCGACAACTTTAGATGTCCTCGAGCTCATGAATATCATATATGATCCCTTTTTCGCCTACGTGAACTGGAATTCCAGTATGCCCAGGTATCGCCTTAGTGTCCAGACACTGATTATACGAATGATCCCATGTCTCTCTGACGGTGGCGTCTGGGCCTCTAAAGAAATAGGGAAGCTTTTCAACTGTTATGCAATTGCCGATCTCTTGAAGATAGAAATTGACTTTCATATATACAGAGCACTTCTTGAACGAGTAAGCTCTTGCTCCAAGAACCAGTAACCATATAGATATACTTAGAATGAGAACCATGACGGAAGTTCGGATGTATTGTCAAGTGAGAGTTCGAAGGACTGCTCACGATAGGTACCATGGCCAAAGGAAATAGATGCCATTAACAATGAATCTCATTGGTGGTCAGTGGGCGTAAGTCTTGGATCTTTTTTCTGTGTAGAACTTCAGTAGAGAACGCGGTATGGCATTATAATGAAAATAGTAAATACATCTAGCGACGGCGTCCCGTGAGAATTGGTTTCTGGCCCTTCATCAATATTACTCATATCACTTACGTTGTTTCCATATTTACTAGTTCTTGCGATATTAGGCTTACAAAGCTCCTTCGTAACAGAAGGAACTGGCCGTTTAGCAAAGATAGGGGCTATCTGACATGCGTCCAATCAGGTGCTAGGTTTCCGGCTGTTTGTCGCTGGAAGAGGCCAGGCCTAGCTGGCAAGGCAATTACTATTTTAGCAGGTTTCAATCCAGAACCACATTATTGTTTTGCATCTACAAAGAAACATCCATGCTCCTCTCATTTTTAGATCTCTTTCTTCTGTGTCAGGTACATGTTTCTAATACCACTCAATTTACATGTTCATGTTCATGACTTTCTCTGAATCAATTTCACCAACAGAAGTTGAGATTTTAATAAGCCAAAGATAATGTGCCAGATGCAGATAACAGTACTGCTTTTCCAGAAGCCTGTCCACCAAGTACAATGCTTAGCTGGGGGCTGCCAAATTGTATTTATTGGCGCAATATGAAGTATTTCTGATCCATCTTGTCGTGTTGAGATCATCACATATCCGGGATACCTGTCCCCCTCCCATTTAAATTTCCAAGATTCCATACGAGGGAAATGTGGGCCATCGCTGCGCGTGGCACGATAACGAGCCCCTGTAAACCGTGATGAGACCGGCATGGTGTGCCAACTGAATGATCATTGATGCCAAGACAATATGGCAATTGCCGACATCGGGATCGGAATGCAAAAGATAACCGAACCGGTGGAACATTTCAGCATAGCCACACAGCAAACGGCAGGTTTGTAAGAACGAGTCCCTTAAAAGGGCCTCGTAATCCAGAGGGTATGTGACTCTACCCTTATCATATTTCTGTTCATTTGATTGCTATCAGAAGGTTTGAATGAGCAGGAGCAACTGCCTGATATGATGGGCCAAAATTTCAACATGGTGTCAGAGTCTGAGAACTTTCTCAACAGCTACTTGGTAAGTAGCTTGAACAATGCTTTCTTCCTGGTTCAAGTTGCTTATATCCTTTATCATGAACTCCTACATATTTCGCATAAATTTCTCAGTGGACTATGGACTACATATCACAAATAATAGTGAACGAAGTGGCTGTGGGCCAACGCTAGTGGACAATGTCGAGACGGCATAGTTATGAGACGTCAGGCAGCAAAAAATAAATGATGTTGGGCTGTAGTAGAGAGACAAGAAGCTATGATAGATAAATGATGTTGAGCCATAGTCAATAGGCAGAATTGACCTGTAATCAATATCCAGAGTTGATAGGTGAGAATAATTGCACCAGAGCAATGAAGCAGAGAAGTTCCAGTCAACATCATGAGCGGAACAAGGAAGAAATATCCAGGAGGACACGTTGAACCCAGCTTTATTGCTTGGAAACGCAACCCAAGGGGTGAACGGGCGAACAGATGATTGACCTCAGGTAAAATCAGAGGGAAGAAGTCGGGAACATAAGAACATAGCCACAAGCAGAAAGGGAATGTAAACAACTCATCTGACAATGGATTGAGTATCTGGCAAGGGAAGAGTAGGTAATCTTGAATATGCTGAAAAAGGAACACTTGACTGGAATCTCTACCACCAAGCAAGGATTGATATATGGACAAGTAACTTTCTATTTCCAGCAGAACATGATAACAATATGCCAATAAATTGAGGGTATAATATAGGGAACAATAATCCACCAGAGCACCTAGTGATGTGACTAAATTACTGCTCAAGAAAGCGATAAGCCTTATCCTCATATCACAGTAAGAAGAGAGTATGGAAACTGCCTCCAATGAAAATGGTACATGGAATGCTTTAACAGAGAAAATATCCAAGTGAAAGCATAGAGTACTGTTATAATACCCAGATATATGGTGATAGGTTCTAAGTTCCGTGCTGACTCTGGCAAAGAAATCATGCTTGTAAAAAAGCTACTGTATAGAAAATAAAAAGCTCAGATGATAATTGGAGGCAATATTCTCATGGACAGAAAGAAGGACAATATGTTCGGGATGGGGAAAAAATGGGGAAGGATCAGTAAGCTCATACATGGAAGTAGACTGAGTCCTACATACGAGTCCAGCTCTTCTGCAGTCCCGTTTGCATACTTATTCCTCCTTCAATGTTTTCAACACCTAGCTAGACGATTACTGACGGATTTATCCTTATCCAGAAATAACATTACCCATTTGGGTTGTATTCCAATCATTCGGATGTACTGCGACTTAGTGCTTCTGTCCCTTATATCTCTGTGTAGAGGTGTCCATTCACTATCCCTTCTGTACCGATGGATAGCTGAACTCTCTGGGATCCCATACATATATACTTTGTCCTACTTTTGTCCACATGTACCTTTTACAGATACTTAAGATTCCCTCGAAGCCGTCTTAGTACTACAGGATTTACTGATACATAGATCTAGACCTAGCGTGATTGTCTGCATGTCCAATCTTAGCGCTGTCTTCTCCGATCGACCTTTCAGCCGAGGGTTGTGCTGCTTACGCGTTCCTATGCCCGCAAATAGGGGCTACCTCACATTTCACTGTCCCTTTGGATTACACTAGCAGTACTAGTCGTTATAATAGGATTCAAAAGCCTTTATAGACTATCTTTATTATTTGGTGGGTCTGCTATTATAATTCCCAACTTGTACATATCTATCATAGTACTTAGAATGAGTTGTTTCTCCATTTGTAAGCACTTAATATTATTGTACCATTGTTTTCTTAGTCCCGCTAGGTATTAACTAGCAGTTCAGGGCTCACCCTAGTCCTCTTATTCCCTTAAAATAACGTCAAAACTGATATTATGAACCAAAATCCAAGTATGTATACTGCGATTTTGTACGGCATATCACCGAAATGCTTGCGTCTTGGACATCTCATCAAGGATTGTTTCAAGGAGGGGGGAGGAAAAGCTGGACAGTATCCACAGTGGTACCTTGATCTATGCAACTGCACATCTGATACTACGATGATGAATACCACAGAACCGACAAACCCAACCACATCTTTGACTATGGCCCGAGTCCTTGCATTGTAATGACTTTAGGGGGAGTTTATTTTCTTTTCAAGTTTTTTTCTATTTCTCTGGCTTAACTTCTAACTTGTTCGCCTTCTGTCTGAGGGGTAGTGTCAAGAAGACAGGCTACAGGCTTTACCTATACCCACCCATATTACCAATTCATTTCCTTTTATATTCTTATCCTATCTACAAGACCCAAATCCCTATCATACTGATACACTATTTAGACTTTGTAGTAGATCTACTTTTGAATCTTAACTGTTTACACTGCGCCTTCTAACAAGGTCAAATTCGCTGAGGATACGAATCTGGAGATCATCCAAAGTAAGTTAGATTCGTTGGCAGTCTAATAACACATACACTTACCATACCGTATCGCAACAGTGATTCTGTCTCATCTCGCAGAGCAGAAATCGGCCCAGAAAGACCCGAAGCCTCAACGGTCTCAACGTGAGGATCAGCTAATGATGTTCGGGTCCAGCTCGACTCAAAGGCCTAGACCTGGGCTCGCCTTTGCCAGGCACAGTGCCCAGGTTGAACTTTGGAGTCCTCAGTAAGCCCGACTCGGCCCCACTTGGGCACAGGCCCCATGGAGGAGGAGTATGAGTATTATTACAAGGCATGTGAAGGCACCTCCACCAGGGAAAGGTGAGATATATGTAGGGAATAGCACGGGTTGGTGGGTAAGTGACGGGTCGTGGATACGGGGTATGGCGGGGACGGGGACAGGTTGGCTTATTCATCCCGCTCCAAACCCACGAACCGCCTGATGGATGCTGGAAGGTCGCTGCCAGCACAATTTTGGAGTAATCTAAACTGTATAATTATTTTAGGCTCATAGATAGATCTAAACAAGACATACCGGAGATATGTATGCACACAAAAAATCCTTCAGTTTACGAATACGAAGACGAGTACACTGTACCAGTATTACTGGACAGTGCAGAGCCCTAGCTTTATACCATTAATGATGTGCGGGCCGGGCTTGGGCTCGAAACCCCAGCTCAGGCTTTGAGCTCTAGGATGATGTCATCGCTCAAAAAGTCGCAATCAAAGTGTTGGATTAGTCTGAAGTTAAGTTTGTGTGATAGACACTGACCTACATTAAGCATTTACTGACCCAAACCCAACATTATTGATGCCAACAAGTTGTGGATAGCAGCTGGGGATGACCCAGGAAGATGGTTAGACATCGAGCAACTGTAAAATTGTGTGAGAACTTGGTGAGAATGTCTGCAAAAAGAAATCTCAACTATTTATTGACAATTTTTATTGGTCAGTAACAGGTCACTAAGTGTCGCTGAAAGCCCGGGCCTGAGCTTTGGGCCCAGGCCTTTCAGAAATCAAGCCCGAGCCCTCAGGCCTTCAGGCCCTCCTCAAAGGCCGGGCTGGGCTTGGGCTTTTAGGGCTGGGCTTGGGCTGGCCTAGGGCTTCGAGCCCAAGCCCGCACATTACTATATACCATAGCATCCACTTCACTGAACTCAACGTACATGGATATAGTCTAATGAAGCTAGCAGCGACAAGATGTATGTACTGAAGTATAAGTATATACCTGTAACCGGTCCTTGTCGTACCTCTGCGACACGGCGCAGCTTGCTTTGACTTTGACCCGGTAAGTTCTGCATCTTAAGAGTTGACCTTGAACGATCCTGGAGTTCGAAGGCGGATTTTTGCGTCGTTCTGTAGCTTATAATATTATTCTTAATTTCTCCTAGAGTTTATATCGGTTAAGTTTCCATATGCATAGACCTGGCGCTCTGACCCGTGGCGGAGATTCACTGACTTCTCACTGGAGATTGCCAACTTGTTGAATGCTTATTGTTGATCGTCCATGGGTTTTTCAAATATACGACTAACTTGGTACTTGTACATATAGCTACATACAATCCCGTCATGAGTCTTAGTACGATTTCGAAGAATTAAGGATTAACCAACAAAAGCCCTCCATCCACAGGCATAACTATCCCATTCACAAATTCACCAGCGAGGGAGGACAAGAAAACGGCTGCTGATCCTATTTCCAATTGCCTGTAAAGACACAGATGCAAAGTCAGTCATTGATATCCTTACTGCGTATTGTATGGACACCCTCGGATCCGGATCCGGATCGACTCACCTCCCTGGCCTGAGGGGAGGCGCTGGATTAAAGAACCCAGGCATGGGTTCCATAGCTACATCAACCAACTCTCGTGCGAGTTCGGATGGGAAGAGACCAGGAGCGATGCAATTCACACGGATGGGAATCTTTTGCAGTGCGAATTGTGTGGCGAGCATTCCAGTGAGGTGGTTGACGCCGGCTTTGCTGACTGAATAGGCGATCTGGAAAGGAAAGGGGATCAGAGTCAATATTTTTGAGGGTTCAAGTTGCTTGAGGACTTACCAACCCTGATGTGACCTTTATAGTGCCACCAACACTAGAGATAATAATGACACTAGACGTTTCTCCCTCTCTTGTACGTGCTCCTCGTTCAAGAAGAGAAAGAAAGCCCATAGTAGTGAAATAAGGACCAGTAGTGTTGGTTTTAAAAACGTCGGTCCATTGTTCGAAAGAGTCTTGTTCGAAGAGTGCTTCTCCGATCTTGGTGCCGTCAGGCGCCGGTTTACCGAAAAGAAGCTCGGATCTGAAGCCTCCGATTCCTGCACTGTGAAGACAATGATGAGTGAGTCAACGGTTTAACGGATAGAATGAATTCGAATGGGGGCCGGGATAGCGCACGATACTCAGTTTTTTGTACTTACTTGTTCACTAGAATGTCTAGTTTCCCTTCAGCTTCATCGATGACTTTCACCGCATTGGCGATCGACTGTTTGTCAGAAACGTCCATCTGTAATCTGGGGGAATGTACAACATGTAAGTCTCTACATCGAAGGAAGTAATCATAGTATAGGTAAAGAACTTACGGGAAAAGTCCTGTCTCGGCGGCAGTCTTCTGTAAAACTTCCAGACGTCTTCCAGTGATGTAAACCTTGGCTCCGTTTTTGGAGAGTTCCTTTGCGATCATTAGGCCTCTGTCATGCATGGGAGGGGTTATCAGCGAAAAGGAAATGATACCTAGAGGTTCAGCCACGGCCGTACTCACATTCCTGTTCCGCCACCGGTAACGAGAGCAATTTTGCCTTGCAAGTCGAGAGCCTGAGTGGACATTTTGTTGATTTAGGGAGTTTCGAGTGTCTGTGGGTAAGATGTAAAATTCTAGTGGATGTGTCCAGCTTTTATACTCTGAATCCGAGTCTGAGTTCATAATGCTATTAGTGAATAATGGATAGAAAGATAACTTGATAGGAATCAGGATCGGAAGCCGTTCCACCTCTGATTTGTCTGAGACGACGTAGTAAGCCTTGCTGCTTGGTAAGTCTACTAACTTGAAAGGGGTCGTCACCATTCGGCATATTGGAGACATAGAATGGTGAGCCATACAACATCAGCAAAATACCAGGGTTGGTCTATCCGCGTCTACTCCGGCTATCATCTATTTTTCCGCATCTATCTTCGTATCCCAATCCGTCTAATTCCGTCTATCTCTATGCCACCGCTCCAAGACGTCTATTCCTTCTATTCACCTTGCCTGTATCTGAATGGTAGATTAACTACTTTAGGTGTCCAGTCAATATCTTAGCCTGTAAAGAGGACAGTCCGGATGCGATTGTTAACATTGTTGCTGAATATAAGTAGTGTAAATCTGCATGGCACTGCTTGACGCGAAGTTGAGTATAGTACTGGACATGGGTAGAGTGAGGGTCAGGGTGTACATACAGGGTGTAAGATAGAGGCAGCCAGGAACCGGCACCCTTACTAAGCAGCTTACATAACGTGGGAAAGCGCAAAATCTGCCCGGGTCCAAAATATTTTTTTTGTCTCGACAATGAACAGAGTGCCGGCTGAGCTATAGCTAAGCCTGGGGCTTGTGGTGCACACTTACATGGACACAGCTCTGGAACAAGGCTGTATTTCTGTATAGCACAGTAATGACAGGTAGTCTACCGCTTCAGAGCCTCAGGGTTCTCAATACTTAGTGAATTTCCGTATTTTAGGATGAGATCAGAGCCTTTCTGCATGGTAGCAGGTGTCAGACTGACTCGGACAATGCTCCAATCTGGGCTATTGTATTGATTAATAAGCTTACTAATTGCACAGCCACGCGCCAAATCTCAGAGGCCAAAAACCAAAAACTGTTGCAAACGCTAAAAGAACACTTTTTGAGGTCACAGAAAAGGTTGGAAATTTTTTTGTTAAAACTTGAGAGTAAAGCAAGATATCATATTTCTGCTCAATAGGAATTGAAGTACATAGTTCTAGTTAAAACTCCTATTGAGCAGAATCATGAAAAAGGAATGTGGGACGGAGGAGAAGCGGTCGTTGTTGTCGGCTTGCCGAGCTTACATAAGGGGTGTCGGTTCCTGTCTGCCTCTATCTTACATAGAAGAGTCGAACAACTTGGCGTTGACTTGGCGTGGCCTGACTGCGGAAGTGAAATTTGATTTTTTCAGAATGGCGCGATTCTGGCAAAATGGCGTGATCGTGTCGGCTACATGATCACGTTGACATGGTTGACTTTTCAATCAACCATGATGTCCTTCGTCTCTCAGCCCCGTTCTTCTCCTCCTAGTCCCCCAACAGACTTTAACTCTGCTTCAAGATGCTTCCCTATGTAATCCAGCATGTAGGACCCTCAAGCATCAACCCGTTAATCTTTGCCTCAACTCCCGCTGTCTTCAAAGCCCTCGCTTCCTCCCAATGTTTACTCTGGTCTATCTGGGATTCTGGATGAGAAGACTGGTCTTTTATGTACAGTGCATCTAAGGTGGCCAGATTGATTGATTTAACTACGGCCCTCAGTGAGTTTGTTTTTTTTTGGTGCAGTCTCGTTCACATATGTACTCAACAATTATGTACAGGAACAGTTTGCACAACCCAGAGTGCGGCATATGGAGAGACTAATGAGGTATTTGGTGAGTCTCTTTCTCGCTCATGGCCACGAAAAGTGTTCAAGTAGTATAGGGGAGTTGTGCGTCCAACAGAGGACATGGGAGTAAACGGTCAAGTGTCGGTGATGGAGAGTAAGAGAAGAGAGGAACGAGCACGTGACAGACGAAGCGCGTTGGCTGAGTGTCGCGTGAAAGGAAAGGGAAAAGTGGGCTCAAGTGAAGTTCAGAAGAGATTTAGGCTCAAGTAACAAGTAGAAAGGCTTGGGATCAAGTTTGGGCTCAAAGTTAAGGCGTGGGGCTCGGAATATAGGCAGAGAGAGAGATGAATTACTATCTACACATTGTAGCTATATACTACGTGTCCCGGTGCCTGGTGTACTACAAATATAACTAAAAGGAGAAGAAGAGAATGATAGAGTTTTAGAGAGTAGAAGTCGACGATGTAGGAAATCGTAAGGTATGAGTTGGGAAGCGAGTAAGCATTAATCGACGCATGAAGAAGAAGAAGAGAAGAAGAGTCGGAATCTTTGAAGTCCGGACCATGAGTAACTAAAGTGCCCATGTCAATGATGACAGGATGATCTACTCTACCAACGTCGCTACGTCCACCATCGGCGTCAGTAAACTGTCAGACGTATATACAACGCAGGAAGGGGGCCCCAGACCCTACACGCTTGCTCAAGGTGCAGTGTGAGGGACAGGACGGACGCTTCAGGTGTAGATAGGACGTTGGGAAAGAAGTTGATCGAGAGAAGTTGAAGGGATATGTATAGGGGTTGGTAGAAGTACAAAGTTCGGGGTTGGAGCAAATTGGGAGTGAGAATTATAGAATAAAGAGATCAAGAGGAAAAGAAGAAAGAAGAGGATAGTCTACGAGAGGGACGTGAGTCCCTGCTACAAGTGGGTTCAAGAATTTAGAGTTCTTCCACGGACTCTCAGTTAGAAAAATCAAAGCAAGGATTGCCATAGAAATAAAGGTCAGGGTTAATAGGGGGAAGATCAGTAGGTACGCAAGGGAGAAGAGGACATTTGAAGGGATTGTTGGGAGTGGAATAATCGTAAGGGTGATATGCAAGGTCAGGAAAAGTGGAATAAGAAGTAACGGACAGCACCGGGAAGCGTTTCTCATACAACAACCTGATCCTTCTTTCCCTATCTACCAACCATCGAGATCTCGCAATAGACTCTGACAGGACGATCATCCTGAAGTCCTCGAAAGACTTGTCCCACAAGTTGATGTTCTTCACTTCGCCGTCGGCCATGGCCTCGAATTTTTGAAGGTACTTGAAGTTTTCCGAGTCCAGTAGTATGCCGTTTCTCTAGTAAGTGCTCTTAGCACACAGAACACAACCAGAAAAACCTATATGATTTGTTTTGCGAGCGTATCTAGTAAGTAGAATACTCTTCAATTTAGTCCACAGTTTGGAGATCTTTTGGGGGATTTTTGTAAAGGTTTGCACGAAGGCACACACAAAGGCTATTGCCACAAAACACACAAATGCACAAAGGCACACACACAATATCAGTTCAACCAGTTCAATTCTATTTGAGGGTGCCAATGCCTTAGACACAGTTTCCAAGTCTCGAGGACACAAGTTATAAACACAAAACAACCAACAAATATATTCAACACTAATTTGACCAACACTTGTATGTTTAGACTCCACGCGAGTATGATAAGTTTGTTTAGAAGCTCTTGTCCATGTTTCACAGTCTCTACCGCTAGATAGGGAGAATCCTGATACTCTACAATCCGTTGCTTGGGCAGCTACTAGTAATACCTGGTCCTTTTATACTACTTGTAGCTACAACTATACAGTTTTACATTTCTTTTCAATGTCCGCTAAAATATATCAATGAAAACAGAAAATCTACTCTAACTGCTAGTCCGTGAGCGTAGTAACTACTGGATCTAGTAGGTACCTTCTAATTAGGGTATACAGGAAACTTGAATATTATCTAATTTTCGTAGTAGGAATTTCTCTGTCCCTTGCTCCACTCTCTTTACTAGTAGGGTACTCCCTGGTACTGGTGGCCGTAGCCTACCTGACTCAGATAGCTCCACTTATGACTACACTTTGGAATACCGCTAATCCTCTGGGTTTAGGGTAGTTCTCGTATCTAGTCTTTGCCTCTCGTCCTTATAGTATTGAATGTACACCTATCCCTTTACACCGCTAGTTAAACTTGTACACCGCTAATCCGAGTCCAACTCTTCAATAGTAATGCTTAAGCCTTATGAACTAGCGTAGTATAGCAAAGGATAGTACTGCCCTTATCTTTAAGACGCCAATCTGTAGTGATCTCTGGTAAGTACTGCTTTCGGTAATACTTATGCCCGAATCAGTAATCCCTCTACTTTGGACCTTATTACGTTAGTGAACTTCACAACCCTTTAGACACTTAGTATCATTGCCGCTAGTTCATCCCCTTGATACCATTTTCAGATCTAGTGGTCTAAGCCTTCGATCTGGGTTTGTAATGCCAACGTGTACCCGTGAATAGGGGCATTTCTCCTCCTTCTCTATCCCTTGAGTCGTACTAGCGGTATTAGGCTGCTATAGCAGGTTTGTTAAGTCTTTGTAGACTTTGTAGTTAGGTGGGTCTGCTACTATAGCTGTATCCCCTAGTATGTATCTGTTATAATACTTTGAACAAGTCTTATTCTTATCCGTAAGTATTGCCCATTAACATTCCTTAGGTTAAACACCTAATTCCTAGTACTTTGACTAGCAGTTCGGGACTCACTCTAGTCCTTATTATCCATTTAAGAGTATCTTAGACATGTATTAGCACTAGTTTTGGGTTATTTACCGCGAATTTGTACGGTGTATCATCTCCCCCCAACTAAAGATCTTGACCGTCCTCGGTCAACTGTCTGTTGTAGGCAATGCCACCCAGCGCTAGTCCTTCAAGGTTCCTCTTTGGGAAGTCCTTGTCAGTTTTCGGTAAATGCTGCCAATTCAGACACCTCATGGCAAGACCTCGAGACCGTCATCAAACATACTGTCGCTATGTCTAAGTCCTCTGACTTCTTTTATCAATCCATCTTAGGCATTTCCAGTTCTCCGTGCTCTTCTGCTAGAAAAATGGACCGCTTTACCCGAAAATCCGATTTTTCCATCAGTGCAGGGTCTCTCAGATCATCAAAATAGATGAATCTTTGACTCAATTTGGCACTTTAGCGCCCATTTAACTTTAACGCTCATCCGCATTTACTTGTTTTGGCGTTCGAGGGTCTTTTTGACGATCGAGCTCAGGAATTTCAGACCACCAGTCCAGAATTCCAAGTATGGAGAGTGTAAGATAAAGAGGGCTGCGAAAATTTCTCTAAGTCCCACTTTTTTCCTCTTCCACGTCGTGCTTGCTGTCTTCCAACGATGCCCTCACTTCCAAAACCATTCACCAACCCCTCTCACGCTGGCCAACTACTAAATCCCCGTAGTCGAGCGTTATACGCATGCTTGGCAAGTGCGCCTTCCACATCCGACTTATACTCAAGGCCGGTGACAAAGATGGCTTGCTTGCTGCTGAGGCTGCACCTTATATCGAGTTCATCGTGAGTCACAACGATCTCTGCTTTTTCCTCCTTGTTTGACCTTTTATTCTTCATTCATTTTTTTTTAAAAAAATTATCTAGCGTGATCTTGACTACACTGTTCTCCACAATGACACTGCATTCCGACCCTGGGTGAGGCAGATGAGGGATATGGCTTTAAGCCTCCTTATCACTCTATTCCCTCGTTGTCGGGATCAGTCAGCGCGTAATGCGCTAGGCACTAGTCAAAACTTGGACTGGCTACTCATTGCTGGTCGCAAGCCCATTGAGGAGTATGGTAGTGCTTGGGATCCTAGTCACCTGTTGCCTACCGACATACCCAATTTGGTAAGTGCACTAGTTTCTCCCTCTTTCTCTCTGTTATTGAAGATTAGCGGTGGTGTTGATAGTCTGATGCACCCATGTATGCTCCCTCTGGTTCTGTGTCGGGATCTAGCGCCGTTAGTGCACCACTAGTTTCTGCACCAGCCACTGGAGTGGTGTCAACATCTGGCCTGGGTGCTTCAAGCACACCACCTACTTCAACGTCTGTTTCCACCGTAAGTTTTCTTATTTCTACCACTAATGGTTTTGTTGGGCTGCTAATCTGCCTCTGTTGTAGTCTTCAAAACGAAAAGCGCCTTTCAAAGGCCCTGCTAGTTCTCCCAAGAAAAGTAAAACTGTAAATTTCGTTTTGAATTTTATCAGTTTTACCGCTAAATTGGATACTTTTGGTTTTGTAGACTTCAACAACAACTCCTCGCGCATCCAAGGTATCAAAGGCTCCCAAAGCCTCCATTTTGAAGACACCTCGGGCCAAAAAGTCATCAACTAGCAGCCGTAGGGTCCATTTTTCTGATGAAACTTCCCCTTCTACTCCTGTACCACCAATCCCTTCAACTCCTGCTCAAATCCAGGCTAGGCTGGACCTTTGGCCTATTACTCCAGTTAGGGTTACTGAGGGCTTGGTTAAGCTGGAGGACTCGGATTCTACTTGGGTTGGGGATACTGCATCCGCCCCTTTTCATCCTAGCTCCTCTGGTCAACCCAGTACCCCTCCCTCTCATCCTATCATTCCTTCTCTCACTCCAAGCTCGCCTTCAAAATCACCTTCGACTCCTGCTGGTCAGTCTTCTCCTGATTTTACCAAGTTTCCTTGGACCTTAGCTGCCTTATTAGCTGCCATAGGGATAGAACCGCCACCTAGTCCTTCTTCTGATCTTGCTAGACCTGAGGATGACCTGGAGATGCTTGTGAGTCTTGTTTTCTTTCTTCTTCCTCTATTTTCCTTTTATTAACTCTTCTTGTACCGCTAGACTTTGGACACTCCTCCTTCCGAAGACTGGGTGGATGAAGCCAACTTGAACACTAGCGTTGAGCCTGCGGCTCCACTAATTCAACCAACTCTGGCATTCATCCCTGTTCCACATAACCCGCTACTGGCGCAGTATTTCCAGCAAGCTGCCTTTGGTCCAGAGGGAGGGGATGAAGAGGCTGAGGAGGATGAAAATGCCATTCTAGAGTTCTCTCCTCCCTGTCTTCGCTGCATATTCAAGCAAAGTCGACTCAGACCTTCAACCCCTACTCCCGCTAATTCTTCCACTGCTGGTCCTTCCACTTCTTCCATTCCGACTTCTACTGCTAATACCGACTTGCTCAACCTCGAGGCCATAGAAGACAACGGAGAGGAGAACGGCGTAAAGGCAGAAGAAGAGGAAGTGGACAATTTTATAGGATTCAGCCTTCAAGAGTCCTATGAAGCCGCTACTCCACTACCATTCGAAGGTGGTCTTAGTCCTTCGGACGTAGAGTCCAGGACTGAGCTCATGTATCCTAGCTCATTGCCCGAACCCTCTATTCCTCCACCAACTTGCACTTGACTGGGTCCAAGAACTCCCTCCCTGCCTCTAACCTTTGAAGAGATAGCAGCTAGGTACAATCTGGGTCCTGTGGTTCGTCATCGAAGGTCTAGTCCTGAGGAAGAAGACCTTCGTAACATTGGTACCATCCGTCTGGACAAGTCCTTCGCAAAGTTCTCTTACGAGAAGTAGTTTTGTTTATACCCTCTCGTACTCCTTTTATCTTGTTGTATACCACCATCTGTATTTCTCTTGGTAGACTTAGTTATACCTAATGTATCCTTCTTGAGCTGTGATAGCTCTTTTGCCTTTTATTGCTATCGTGTGAATACTTAAAGGTTTAAAGCTTAAGTCAACTTCTCGACTTGTAATCGTCTAAGTCAGACTTACGCTAGTCTTTCTCTTCATTCGAGACTGTTTCTAGCATTAAGCATTCCTACATTTATAGCCTGTATTCACCGCTACTTTGTTTTTCCTTCAGTCTTGGTCTTTATTTGATCCTTGACCGTTTCAAAGACGTCTCTTTAGCACTAGTACGCTAGATTTTGATTTTTATCTTCAAAATCACTTGAGTGACATAGTTCTTTCTCCTTTACAACCTTAGGCTGCTAGTTCCTAGTTATGATCATCTAAGTTCCCTCCACCTGTATCCAAAATTTGAAATATCTGTCTAAGACCGACATTTTCTGAATTTCCAGAATTTTCTACAGGGCTTAGGATACCTCCTCCCCCCAACTGAAAAGTTTCATCGTCCTTGAGGAAGTATGTCATAGGCAGCAGAGATAGACCGCCAGTCGAGTATAAAAGACGCCAATTTTGAGAGCTCAATTCCTCAAAACGAGTTCTACCATCGTACATCTCTCAGCTCTATTACTATGTCCACCACTACTTCCAAAACTACTTCTTCTTCGATGCTGACGCTTGGATTGCCAAGGTTGCTGAAGCTCGCGACTCTGTCAACGCCATTGCTCTCTTGAAGCTCAAGAATGCTGGCCCTGTCGTTGTCACTGCTCTTCAGAACTACGGAGATGCCTTGGTCAGTATTTACTGTCACTTTGTTGTTGGTACGTTGTACTTATTCGTTGTTCATCGCTAGTCCGAGCATTTCGACATCAAGGAGTTCCGCAAAAACGAGCCTTGCGTCAATGCTTACTTGCGCCATGCAGAGAACATTAAGGTCTTCGCCGATTTGTACAACGTCGACAAGAACAAGCTCCACTGCTTGGACAAGATCACTAACTTCGTTGATACTCTCAACAAGGCTCGTGGTCGTAACGATGTTCCTGGTAACAACATAACCATTATCAAGAATGGTAAACACAAGGTGCGTCCTATACCGCTAAAATATGATACTCCTTCTCACTTATGATTTTTCTAGCACATCGTTTCTGCTCCTATTGTTGAAGACAGTGGGAAATCCGACGTTGAGGTCATTACTGATCCCAACGACAACGATTGTGGTACGTCTACATCCCTATTTATCCCTGACTATTCAACTAATAGTGTACTTAACCACTAGATGGGCGAGGCTGGCTTGTCTGCTTCGATACACACCAGTTCCTCTAGCACCGCTAAAAACCTTAAGGATCTTCCCAAGATTCCTAAGCATTCGGTACGCCCAGTTCCATTCATCTTCTTTTAATCACTAGTCCTAACTAAGCCCTTTACTTAGAAGACTCCAGCTACCGCTGCTGTTACTCGTGCTACTGCTAAACGTGCAACCACCATATGTCTTCCTTATGCCTCGATTAAGGGGCTTGATACCTCTTCTCAGCGAGTACTTCAAGGCTGACTATTACCTTCGTAAGGCGGAGGCTAACCGTCAAGAGGAAGCCGCTAGTCGCAGCAAAAAGAACCGAGTCTTCACTGGTTCTGTTAACAACTTCAACCCTCCTACGGATGGTAAGTTGTTCTCTTTGACTTCATTATTATTAACCGCTAATTGATTCTCTTTTAGAACCTATTGAGACTCCTGAGGATCTGCTTTGCAAGACTAACATTGGGACGTTCTTTGATTATCACAAACTCCCAGATGAGTCTCTAAACGCGTTGCAGAACTTCTTGCGAAACGAGCTACTATCTGTGGCTCACCAGATGCACTTCTTGGCTAGTCACTACCGTGGTTCATACAACAACCTTGTGTCTGTGATTGAAGCCAAGTTGGCTTGTACGGAGATTGAAGACAAGGCTTCTGCCACCAAAGAGGAACTTAATGGTTTGTCCCCCAACGGTAAAGAGGGCTCTGGGTCTGTTATCCCCATTGCTAATGTAGCCACTGCTTCTTCCAAGTCCACTTAGTTATGTAGTTCTTAGCATAACCTAGTACTTAGTACTGTCTCGCTAGTCCCAAGTCAATTGTAAATCGTTGTCTCCATTTGTTTTCTGTGACACTCCTGAGTACCGTCAAAGTAAACTCGTATGACGTCTAAGTTCTACTCAGACCCATTGGAGTCTTTCAGGCACTACTGTCGTCATTATTTCAAACATCAACTTCCACAGTTTTCCTTTGATATCTGAACTCGCGGTATAGATGTTCCAGTTAGGATGTTTTAACGTCGCTAATTCTTGGTAGGAGATTGACTTTGTTGCCTTTGCCTCCCCCCAACTAAAAGCTGATTAGTACACCGCTAATGGCTTGCATCTATTGCATTCTCGGCCATTGGGCTTGACTCTTGCTTTGTGTCTGTCACCGTTGATCATTGGAATTCAAAGGCTATTCTCATAGTCTAGTGCTCAAATGTACACTCAGCGATACTGTACTGGTTACTGAACACCAATCATGTGCCAAATCTGACGTTTGATTGGCGGCTAGACCTACTCGTCGCCTTCGAGTCATGAAGTCCATGAGCCACTTGTACATTTGTCATTCTAGCGGTTCTCTCGATCCTTAGTTCTGACCTTAGACCATTCCTAGCCCAAAATCCAAAATCTACGTGGCTCGGGAGACCGAATACGACTTGTTCCAAGATACGCCCTGGGCTGAGATCCCATTTCTGGGATATTCCGTTAGCCAGTAAGTTACTCCGTTTAGTTCACATTTTTCCGCTTCTTATAGTACGTCTCATTCTAGTGGTAGTCGTTACACTTAACCGCCAGTGGGTCCATCCACAAGAATGCCAGTACTTAGATATCAAACCTCGCTAGTTTTAGCAGAGAAGTAGCTACCAGTTTGTATAGTAGATACTTCAAGAAGGATTTTAACGCTTAAGACCCCTCGCTTCCACTTTCTACCTTTAACATCGCTTGGCGACTTCAACTTTTTGCAACTAGCAGTTACTGCTAGTACCTAGTCTGGGTCATTGTTAAGATACCATCAGCGAGTCTGGTGTAGTGGTTAACACAGCGGGATCCAATGCGCTTAGGTGCCTGTCTTCCGCAGTGCTTGGTTCGATTCCAAGGACTTACGCATTCCATCACCTATCCGCGGTGTCGGTAACGCCTTGAATCTGTAGCAGTCGATTGCTCCTATGGAACAAACGTTACCCACTGCAGATAGGTGTGGATTTTTTATAATCCAACCTATCTCTTTTTACTAGATCGAGTCCTAGGTCTACGAATAGTTTCTTCATCGCTAGTCTCGTCTTCTGGTTCTTCTACTATCTCAGTTTCTTCCACTATTTCAGTTGATTCGAGTTCACCTCCAGTTACTTCCAGTTCACCGCTAGAGTCATACTGTGGTGGTCTCAGTTTAGGCATTTGATCAAAGATATAGTCTTCGCCTGGGGTCCATGACTCCTCAGTTGGATCGTCCTCTTCTACCATACTTCTAAGCTGTTCAGGATTCAAGTCTATTAGCTTATGTATGTCTGAAGGTAGTTCAATGGGTTCATATCTCGCTTTATGAGGAATGACTCTGAACGCCGCTACTTTTTCTCGTAGGACAGTTCCGTCCATTTCTGCTAAGATATATGCTCCTCCTCAAGTGCGTTTGATAACTATCATAGGTCCAATGTATCTTGGATACATTTTCTTATCTAGGCTTTTCTCGATGCGAGTGTTATGAACTTGAACTAGCGTTCCAGGTTTAAAGTCCCAGTCTTTAATCACATTCCTATACTTCTTCTCAAATCTCTTTAATTCTGCTCTTTTACGATCGTTTACACGTCGAATCATGTCTTCAACATGAACTCTATGCTTCGCCAAAGCTTGGGCTCTATAACCTACTAACTCTTCTGTAGTTAAGACTCGTCCCGGTAGTTTAACTAACCAAGTCGATTCTACTATGTCGAACGGTAGTATGGGTTCAGCCCCCAAAGCTATAAAGTAAGGAGAACATCCTAGACCTTTCCTAGGTGTTACTCTATCTGCCCACAATACAGGTTTCAAGAACCAATACCATTTGTTTAAGTCACCGCCAGTAGCTTTTACTAGCGCTTGTCGAATGTCAAAGTGAGCGCGTTCAATAACTCCGTTGGCTTGAGAGTTATACGCTGAGATAAGAATACCTCTAACTCCATACTTATCTTCTAGCCATTGAAGAACATTCTTCATTTGTGGGGCATTATCCGTAACCACTTCTTCTGGTACTCCCCATCTACACACGATATCCTCAAAGAACCATTCTGCAATAGCTTTAGCGGTATCATGTTTTAAAGCTCGTCCTTCAGACCACCTAGATAAAGCACATCGCCCATGGACTACATTCTTGCATCCATTACTAGCGGGTGTGACTTTAAACGTATCTACATGTACTTTCTGGAATAGCGACGGTGTATGCGTTAATGTAGGTGGGATCTTTGGTAGTCTCAACTGGTGAGCTTGACACTCTTTGCAAGTCGATACAAACCACTGTACATCTCCCTCAATATCTGGCCACCAAAACCTCTTAGAGATAATAGCATCAGTTGCATATACACCTTTATGTCCGAGATGATCATGAGCTGAGTGCATCATGTACATCCTCTTTTCCTTAGGTACATAGAGTTGGTGTTGACCGTTAATCTCTGTATTTCTGTGATACAATCTTCCTTCTTCATCAAGGAAGAATTGCTTAGCTTTCTTTATTATTCGTTTCTTTCTTTTAGCGGTTACATCTTTCAAGGTAGATCCAGACGGGTCTGATAAGTATTCCTTAACTAGTGGCATTATTTCATCTAAGTCTGTGGCTTCTGCCGACCTATGACGCTCGCTATACAGATGCTCAGCTAACCAGTCTTCATCTTTTGGCAGTGAAACTGCTACTTGCGCAAACTGAGAGTAAGTGGTAGTGTTCTCCATTACTCCTATTTCCACAAGTCCCATAGATATCGCCAGTTTCTGTCGTCTAACAGACAGAACTCTTTCTTCATCCAACACTTCTTGAATTTCATCCTCTATAGTTTCTATTTCTTTTGCCAATCCATTTAAGTAGCCTCCCCTAGTATCAATGAGGTGCTTAAAGTCCTCAAACTCATACGGTGCTTCAGTTTCGTCTTCACCCATTTGGAATCGTAAAGGAAGTCCATCATCTTCATCCATTTCGTCTTCCTCGACTTTAGGTTGAGCTCTAGGTACTTCTGAACACTCCGATGAAGGTCTTCTAGACAATCCATCCGCTAATATGTGAGTCTTGCCTTTCACATGCACTAGTTCGAACTGATACTTCCTAATGTCTTCGATCCAACGATTGATAGTAGCAGTTAGGACCCATACTAGGATTATCCAACATTCCTTTAATATAACTAGCGTCTGTATAGACAATAAGATCTCGACATCCGTAAGTATAGTAGAAAGAGTCTTCAAGCGCTAGTTTTAGCCTGTAAAGCTCTCTCTTTGTTGTGAGAACCTTGCTTCTCTATCGTTGAGTCTTATAGATCCGAAGTATAGATAATTCTTTTTCTTAGGATCTAGCTCATCTTGAAAGAGATAGTACCCCATAGCTTTGTAGGAAGTATCTACCACTAATCCAATTCCTTTTGCATGATCGTACTTCACTGCTTTCGGTGGCGCTATTGTAATCGCTACTTTGACTTTATCAAAGGCCGACTGTTCAACGCTAGTCCACTGCCATGGTACATTCTTGGTTAGATCATACAAAGGTCCTGCTATTTCCGCATAATCTTTTACATAGACCCTCAAAGTTCCTGCAGTACCTAAGAAACTTCTTAGTTCAGAAAGGTCTTTAGGCTTGGGCCATTGTCTAATTACTTCCACAGTCTTTTCATCTGGTTCTCTTCCTTCATAAGTACACTTGTGGCCTACAATTGTGGCTTCTGGGTTACACAAGAAAGTCTTCTTTCCCAGAGAAAGTACCACCAGCGTACTTCATTCTCTGAATGATTCTATTCACATTTTGGAAGTGTTCCCAAACGAAACGCCTTATGCCCGGATTTTCTGGTATAGTCTCATATCCTCCATTTTCAGTCTCATATCTAGATGCTGGACCTTTTAGCAGTACATCATCTACATAAGGAATAGTAACATGAGGTATCTCTTCTTTAAGAATATAAGTAACATCATCATGGAATATAGGAACTGAGTTAGTCCATCCCATAGGTAGTTTAACCAGCCTATGCAACCCAAATGGCGTCTGGAAAGCAGTCATATCTCTTGAGGATTCATCTATGTATCTGTGGTCGTAACCAACGAAGATATCTAGTGTTCCTAGACAAGCTCTTCCCATAAACTCTCTAGCCACATCCGCGGTTGCTGGTGGCACACCTGAGTGTTGAATTGTTACTTTATTCAAAGGTTCAAGACTATGTACAATCCGAATTCTGCCATCTTTCTTTAACACACAGAACCATTTCCTCTGTAACTTCTGTTACATGGCTCGTAAGTACCTGCTGCTATCTTTTCCTTGATAAGTTCACAGATCTCCGCATATTTTCCTGGTGGTATAGGATAGTTCTTATCCACCCAAGGTACATGTGGGATAACTGCTAACTTTATTGGCGGGAAAAATTCCACTTTGAAGTTCCCAGCTTCTTCTGTTCTCCACACAAAGCCAAGTTCTTGTAACTTCATAAGTACGTGCAACAGTTTCCTTTCTTCAGGCCATAGAAAGCCTTCCGGATGGTTCTGATCAATGATTTCCTTCCTTTCTTGCGTGTATCTTTCGCCAGGTGTGAACTCAGGGGGATTTGTAGGTAACTCTGGTATATCTTTTAAAGGATTGCCAGTTATGTTTCTTGTTATCCTGAATTCTGGCGGTAAGTCAGTTTAACTGGCTTAACCTTATCCGCTACTGACTTGTATTTTCCAAAGGCACTCTTCACATCCTCTTCGTCACTGCTAGTTTCTGTCACAGTTGTTCCTCTAGTCGGAGACGATGCTGCTCTATTAAACATATTGGTGTTGACTATCTTTGGATTCTTAGAGTTTTGCTGAGCCTTATATTGCTGTAATAGCTGGCTCGCCTTAGGATCTTTCTCTTTTATCGCATTTAAAGAAGCACATACATATGCTTCACTAAGTTCGTCTTTAGTAAAGCTTTTGTTCCGAGTAGCGGTGAAGCCGCTAATCATGATTTCTCCTTTCTATCTATTTCAAAGGAAAGGGCTACCTCTCCCTGCAACTCTAACAGTTCATCAAGGACCCTTGAAAATTTGATTCAGGGTTCTCTCCCTTTGATTCTTCCTTCTTTTCTTCTTCTTTTACTCCTTCACTATCTTCCAAGGGAGGGGAACTTCTTCACCAGTTTCTTGATCTACGAAATTCTCTACTGGCAGAGGTAGAATTCTAGGCTTCTGTCCTCTAGCGTAAGTAGGAATCGTACACCTACGATCCAAGTTAGGATCGTGAACAGTAATAAACTGACCCCCTTCCTTGGTGTTCTTTACTGAGGTTTCACATAGTACATCAAATGGTCTACCTAGTAGCACTTGATAAGGACAACCATCCATAATATGGACTTGAAGGTAAGCTTTTACATCGCCAAACTTGAAAGGTACATTTCTAGCCAAACCTCTAGTAGGGGAAACCGTACCATTAGCACTTTCCATATGTATAACTAGATCTGGGTCCCAAGCTAGGTTTAATCCTGCAGCTACACTAGTATTCATCAATACTATTTGAGAACCATTATCCATAATACACTCTACTTGTTGACTAGACCATTGATAGTAGGATAAGTAACTCGTAAGTCATCAAACGGTCTTGCCTGCGATAACTAGTCGCTTTCCTTTCTCTTCTGGTCTGTGTTTCAAGAACTGTTCTACCACATCTCGGTGAACAATAGAATTTGGCGGTAATCTACCTTTGCCTTGTACAAAGACTTCCATAGATGGTTGTTCAAAGTCTTCAACTGCGAAGTAGATTTCCTCTTCAGGATCTCTTTCATTTTCTGCTACCGCTAGTTTATTGACTTGAACCTTCCTCTTGCGTATTCTAGGTTTCACATTTAAGTTGTTCAATCTTCTCTTTAACAAGCGTTTTACTGCAGGAGACGTTGCCGCTACTTCAGCTGCTTGCATAGTTATATCTCCTCGTAAGATTTTGTCCACTATTCTTTCTTCTATGCCAGTCAATAACAAAGGCTCTCTCGAATCTTCTACTCCATCTAATAGAGGATGGATCTTTTTTAGGTTGCTCTCTTGTTACAACTTTAGCGGTTGATGTTTTCTCGACAAGTTTTGGTGTTTCAGGTAAGCCGGAACCTGCCAACTTTTCCCTGTTTACTGGTATATTCTTGTTGAAGGGTCTACCGCTAGATCCTTTTTCTTTAGGTTCGATAGCTTTTGCCACTAGCGGTGAATCAGTTTCTGATTCAGACTCTGATTCTTCTTCCACTCTTTTGTGTGGTGGGACATAAGTTTTAGATTTTTCATCTCTCTTCAGGATGGACCTAAACCAAAGGTACTTCAACCACCAGTTTCATTTGAGCCTTAGTAGTTTTTCTCCTTAAGGGTCTTCTTTTCTTTGTTGACAAGCTGGGAGACGGTTTCAGCTTCCTCAGACCCTATCCTCGGAGCTCTTAGTTTCCCGACACCAGCTGTTCTAGCGACTTACAAATGAGACCAAGCTCATCCTTTCGTTGTTCTTCCGCCATTTCAAGCTCTCTATGGCATTTGTCTAGCGAATTCATCATAGTCGTCATTTTGCCCATGAAACTACTGAAGTTAGGAGGGGGTTCAGCATAAGCCTCCTCCATTTCCTTGATCGAAGAGAACATTACATTCTTCTTGTCCCATCCTTTTTCTTTTGCGATCTTCGCAATCTTCTGAGCCTTTGACTCAGTGTCTCCATCGTACTGTTGAGGTACATAGTTTCCGTCTCTAAGACATACTCAACCTTGTTCATTTCTAATGAGCCACTTCTTATCAAAGTACTCTTGTTGTACTTCACAGTCTGGCGTCATATGTTCTGGACTGTCACAAAAGAAAACATTTCTTGTTTCCTGCTGCTCGATTGGAGTTCGACCCATAACACGGTGGGTTTGTATATCCTCCATTAGAAGGATATCCACAAGGGTTACCACTATAACCAGCATTATTATTTGAACTTCAAGAACTGCTACTTTGCTGATTCATTAACAATTTGGCTAAGTTCGCCAATATTGTCGTATTCTGCTCTATCTTCTCAGATAGATCTTTCATTCTCCCATTGTTAACGTCACTAGATGCAGACATTCTCATCATCCATTCATCTTGCTGCGAGCTTTCCGCTTTAGCGCTAGTCGTACAAGTCTCGATTGTCTTTTCTCGTACTGTTTTTGCGCCAACGGCCTGCATGGGAACGCTCTTTACACCAAGACTAATCAATGCTGCAATGTGGTTATTACAGGCACTTTTAGTGGCTTGTATTACCACCTCTAGTGAGAATGGGTCTTCCACATTTTCATCGTCAACCCCTGGTAAGAAAAGAATCATAGCTCTCCTCAACTCGGAATCTAATGCACTCATGAAGTACTCAACAGCTTGTTGATTTGAAATCATTTGCTTTTCCTTCGTCATTAGCTTCTTAGCTTCAAGCTTGAATTCCCGAATATACACTAGTAAGCGTTCTCTCTGTAGGATAGTTATCCCTTCGTTTCTAGCGGCTATGGCTTTTAACCTATTAACGCTTCCGTTAATGCCACCAACTGATTCGGGGTAACATTTCCTAAGTTTCTTGAAATCCTCCCAATTTGTACTATGCGCAATGGCATCCTCTTCATGACATTGGCAGGTTTTGTACTCCATGTACTTCATCGCCAGAAGGATTTTAGACTGCTCTAGATCAATGTTCAAGTCTTCACAGATTCCTTCGATTTCTGAGAAGTACTGTTCTAAGTTTTCCGGTTCTTCTTTGTCAAAACGAGCTGTTTTCTTGGCTTTTGGCAATTTGTCATTTTGGGTAGCTCTCAAGGCTTCTGGACTCACTTCGAGCCCAGGAATAGTTGTTTTCACTTTTTCAGCCATTGTTTCAACTTCTAGCGGTCTAGACAATGCTTGTTGTGGTAGTAATTGTTGTTGATATTCTCTGTTGAGTCGTTGCTCAATGTAATCAAGCCCTAACTCATCTTCCGGTGTCAACTCAGAAGGCGCAACTCGTCTTCCGGTGTCAACTCAGAAGGCGCAACTGAAAGATCGCTGGCAGCGCTAGTAGAAGTAGATGGTTCTGGGTTTCTACTGTTGGTTCAGGAGATGCCACAGTTTTTTTCTGCTTCTTTGGTTTTCTGCTAGTTTTCTTCTTCGCAACTGCACGACTCTGCTCTTGTTGCCACAGTTTTAAAGGATATGGAGTATAAACAACCGGCTCTTCTTCTAGCGGTCTTGTACTTGACGAAGGCTCGCTAGTTTCGTTCCTCTGTTTAGGGGGTTTTCTTTTAGAAGGGTTTGCCTTCCAATAGGTGCTGGCTTGATGGTCGTTAAGACCTTGTATTTTGACAACTTTTGGTTAGAGCCGTTAAGCTCAATTGATCTTGTAGTATAGAATAAACTGAAGTGATACCCCCTCGCGGTGGGCTCCAGTATAATAGGCCGTTTCTCTAGTAAGTACTCTTAGCACACAGAACACAACCAGAAAAACCTATACAATTTGTTTTGCGAGCGTATCTAGTAAGTAGAATACTCTTCAATTTAGTCCACAGTTTGGAGATCTTTTGGGGGATTTTTGTAAAGGTTTGCACGAAGGCACACACAAAGGCTATTGCCACAAAACACACAAATGCACGAAGGCACACACACAATATCAGTTCAACCAGTTCAATTCTATTTGAAGGCACCAATGCCTTAGACACAGTTTCCAAGTCTCGAGGACACAAGTTATAAACACAAAACAACCAACAAATATATTCAACACTAATTTGACCAACACTTGTATGTTTAGACTCCACGCGAGTATGATAAGTTTGTTTAGAAGCTCTTGTCTGTGTTTCACAGTCTCTACTGCTAGATAGGGAGAATCCTGATACTCTACAGTCCATTGCTTGGGTAGCTACTAGTAATACCTGGTCCTTTTATACTACTCGTAGCTACAACTATACAGTTTTACATTTCTTTTCAATGTCCACTAAAATATATCAATGAAAACAGAAAATCTACTCTAACCGCTAGTCCGTGAGCGTAGTAACTACTGGATCTAGTAGGTACCTTCTAATTAGGGTATACAGGAAACTTGAATATTATCTAATTTTCGTAGTAGGGATTTCTCTGTCCCTTGCTCCACTCTCTTTACTAGTAGGGTACTCCCTGGTACTGGCAGCCATAGCCTACCTGACTCAGATAGCTCCACTTATGACTACACTTCAGAATACCGCTAATCCTCTGGGTTTAGGGTAGTTCTCGTATCTAGTCTTTGCCTCTCGTCCTTATAGTATTGAACGTACACCTATCCCTTTACACCGCTAGTTAAACTTGTACACCACTAATCCGAGTCCAGCTCTTCAATAGTAATGCTTAAGCCTTACGAACTAGCGTAGTATAGCAAAGGATAGTACCGCCCTTATCTTTAAGACGCCAATCCGTAGTGATCTCTGGTAAGTACTGCTTTCGGTAATACTTATGCCCGAATCAGTAATCCCTCTACTTTGGACCTTATTACGTTAGTGAACTTTGCAACCCTTTAGACACTTAGTATCGTTGCCGCTAGTTCATCCCCTTGATACCATCTGAAAGCTATGGATTCTAGCTTTCTATTGATATAACTATTGTGCCAGTTTGCCATTCTAATCATCTGTAGATGTGCACTGCAAGTTTGTATACATCCGGGTTAGAATCCCGAATATCCGAATTGTCTGATGATGACGTGTCCTTTCAGATCTAGCGGTCTAAGCCTTCGATCTGGGTTTTTAATGCCAACACGTACCCGTGAATAGGGGCGTTTCTCCTCCTTCTCTATCCCTTGAGTCATACTAGTGGTATTAGGCCGCTATAGCAGGTTTGTTAAGTCTTTGTAGACTTTGTAGTTAGGTGAGTCTGTTACTATAGCTGTATCCCCTAGTATGTATCTGTTATAATACTTTGAACAAGTCTTATTCTTATCCATAAGTATTGCCCATTAACATTCCTTAGGTTATACACCTAATTCCTAGTACTTTGACTAGCAGTTCAGGACTCACTCTAGTCCTTATTATCCATTTAAGAGTATCTTAGACATGTATTAGCGCTAGTTTTGGGTTATTTACCGCGAATTTGTATGGCATATCACCGGATTCACGGGATTGAACCACCATCCAACAACCTGATTTTCTAATTCCAACCTCGACTCTGATACGACCATCTTCGACTTTTTCTCCCAAATTTCCCTTGTATACCTGTCAACACTAAACCTTCGACACCACTTCTCGAAAACCTCAACTGTGAACGGACCCTTCCCTTCGTTGCGATATCTAACTGGTATGACCAACTCTTCAGTCTCTTTCCCGATCAAGTAGCGTCATATCTCTTCCCAACACAACTCAGCATCCCTAACCCACAACCTATTCACCACTAGCAACGGTACGCCCAAGAATCTTCTGTCTATGGCCGTGTCCCATAATCCATGTACCCTACCCCATCCATCGAACTCGTATAACATCGAGAAGTCGAATCTGTTGAACTTGCTAGATCGAGGTGATGGATCGATGTAGTTAATGCCTTCACCGAAAGTACAGAGAGAGTCGCTGTATCAAGAGACAGTAGAGCTGTAAGAGAGGTAATTGTAGTCGTGAGCATAGTGGAATCCGTAAGGTCCAGGCTTCGGGTTGAGAGCCGCATAGTTGATCCATACATGATGAGGGTGATTGGCTGAAAGTTGAACGTCAATAAGTTTAGGACTGGTAGGAGAAAAAGTGATCTCAGAATAATCAGAAAACGTAAGGGGTCTCGAAAGGTCATCAGAGGAATTGATATGAGTATAAAGGGGAGGGTCTTGGTAATAAGGATCATCTGTGTAACCATCAGTTCTCATAGCCTGATGAATATGAAACTCCAAACTACCCAGCCGGTAAATCAGAAGGCAAAGAGGAGTAAGATCAATGTTGCGCCAAGATTTAGAACAATAGAACGATCCCAGAGAAACATAATCGAAAGGATTGACAGGGAAATTAACAGACAAAGCTTGAATAGAAGAAGCATCAGAAACTTGAGAAGGAGAAGGAGAGACAACCTCGTGCTCAACGCTAAGTTCAGAAGAGTCATTCACGAGAATGAGAGGCTCAATATCACCCTCGTCCATAATATAAGAGACTTGTAAGGTTCTTGGAAGTAAGAGTTGACAAGCAACTCCAGTGCCGTCTGGAAACGAGTAGAGAATGTCGTCGGCATAAGCATGTTCTATTCTCGCCCCTTGAGGGAGAGTCAAACCATTAGGTGCACGAACTCTCTCCCTAATATCGTCATCATCGGGAGAAGAAACTGAATCAGGAACTGAGTCCTGAGAAGAAGGAGTAGACACCCTTGAGGAGCCATTAATAGTTATCATAGAAAGGGGAGCAAGAGGTAGGTGCAACGCTAGCCACGTTAAGTACCTTGAGTCCTCTTGCTTCAGGCCAAAGAATGGTCGGTTCCACCGCATGAATGATGTAGTTGATACCTCGGACTCCTTTGGGCATGTGGATGCTGTTGAGGTGGAAGTTCGTTGTAAGGGATAACTGGTAGGTTTTGAATACTCTTTTGACATTCTAAGCATGATTTGACGAAGTATGACACCGAGGTGTACATATTGGGCCAGTAGAACCTGTCAACGAGATGTTGGTAAGTAGCATCGCAACTGCGATGGCCACACTCATTGTGAGCCATCGCGATCAATTTGTCATGGCGAGCCTTCAGCTCAATGACTTTTCGAGGGAGAGAATGGGATTTCTGCTTGGGAAGTAGCCATAGGGTATCGTTCTGGAGTGTGAAGCAAGAGACTCTCTTTAAGAAACACACCTTTTGTTTGTGAGAGTCGTACTTCAGAGGAATTATGTCGGTGGAGAGGTAAGCGCGGAACTCAGCCCACATCTCCTCCTGCTCCTCATCGGATACGTGATGAACATGTACTTGGAAAGAGGCGTCAAATCGTCTGGGAATAAATTCGAATTCAGTAATTTCTAGCGAGACTCTTTCATCTCCTAGTACGCAAGTCACAGCTACGTTTCGCTGGACCTTCTCGAGAGAAGAAACGGAGATCGGAATGGAAGCATTGAAACGTAAACCAGAGGCAAGAAAGAGAGAATGAAGGTCTTCGGGTGAAAGATTAAAAGAAACGGATAGGGAATCAAAAGAAATTGGGGAAGGTACTCCCCCTTGATCAACCACGAGAGGATAGGAGAATGATTGGGAAGGGATCGACGAAGACAATTTGATAAAGAGATATTCAAATGAGTACTTATCTAGTCCTTGAGATCCCGGAACCAAGTGCGATTCCTCCAAGTACGCATCAAGGAAAGTGTCCTGAGATTCTTCTACTTCTTCACCTTCAGCCGCTCGTCTTCTAGAAAGCCTGTCTTCAGCTTTGAAGGATGTGGCCGGGACGTGTTGTAACTCAAAGTCGAATAGTCGGATCCACGATACCCACCTCAGCATAGGGGCATTAGGAACGTCGTCTGGCTCCTTCAACATCTTGGCCAGGGACTTAGCGTCGTATTCCAACCGGAAATGGACACCCCAGACTCGATGCCTCAGGTCCTTCAGTGCTCGGAATACTCCATACACCTCGGTCTTGGGCTGGCCGTAGTTTTGTTCCGTCTTGCTGAAAGTACAGGAGCCGAATATTGCTGGACGTTTGAGGTTTTCACGGACTTGGTAGAAGACCCATCCGGCTCCTTCCATGAAGAATCGACAGCGACTACCAATAGTCCTTCATCAGATTCTCTAGGGGAAATCCTCGGTACTTGAAGGGCAGAGGGATAGTCAATCTTGATGAGTACTGGAGGTTGTGTAATCCTGTGTTTGATCAAGTCGAAAGCCTCTAAGGCCTCCGTAGAGAGAATAAAAACAGTGTCAGTGCGCAAGAGAAGAGAGAGAGGCTTTGCTATGATAGCGAAACCCTTGATCTATCTACGGCCAACTCCAGCTGTTCCCAAGAATCCTCATACGTCTGAGACGTTTGAGGGATAGGCCAATCTAAGACCTTTTTGATAAGAGAGGGCTCCATGATCCATTCTTCTAGAGCCACTACACCCCCAACTATATGGAGTTTATCGTTACCAAGATCGCTTTCGCTCCTGAAGCAGTTATTCCAGCCATAATCAATGCTCCCAACACAAGTCCAACCGTTGGACTCATACTCAAAGAAGAACCTTCGAATATTCGGATTCCCCTCTATAGGTTCATCGTTGTATCTCGTAGGTGGTCCTCTCAGTCCACAATCATCCACAAAGTTCTCGCGAAATCGTCAACAGGAAGTAAAGCATGGGCCACGCACCTTTGGAATTCTTGTACCGAGTTCGTATATCCTTGAACCAGGGTACATTGTTGTCAAGCTCCAACCTCTGTATGAAAGGCTTGAGAGGGTAGGATTCTTGTCAACCCATCTAGCGTCAAATCCAGAGAACAAATCAAGTAACCTGTAGAGGGAAGTACCCGACGAAATCCTTGGCGAAGTCGTTGATGTTGGGAGGAAGAGAAGAGTCCTGGATAGAGACGGCATTAAGTTCCTCAAGATTGACCACTAACCTAACACTTTCTTTTTGGCGACTGCAAACATTGACGAGCGATAAGATGAAGTCGTAGGTTCGAAACGACCAGCTTCCTCCTCAGCTCGGATCTGTTGTATTACTTGGTCTCTGATAGCTAGAGGTACTTTGATTGCTGGACGCTGCCACGGCGTATGTTCTATGACATACAAGACATAGTCAGCATAATATTTTCAGGAGAACGAACCTTTCTCGGCGTAGACGAAGGCAAATGCTAGTTCTCTCTTGACAACTGCAAAGCATAGTAATTAATCTCGTCTGAAGAAAACATACTCTTATCAATCTTCTCTAGCATCTCTTCAAGACGTGGCAGGGTAACTCTTTCACAGAAGGTCAGTTGTTGATAAGGGACCGGGTGTATCGGGAGTTCCAAAGGTTTGGGAGTGTCAAGAACGTTGTCACTTAGCAAGTAACCACCCAAGTCACGCAACGAACAAGATAGATTGACAAGATGTGAGAGACGAGAGGGATGTAGAGAGGTAATGAAGACGAGAGAAGAACGAGTAGCTGACTATGCTCGACACTGCACTGTACTAGGAGCGGAGTGGAGACGAAGTGAACAGACTAAGGAATCTAGCTACAAGATCTACGATATATATAAGAGAGAAATGAATATGTGAGAATGTCCATGGAGCCTAGGGATCGGAGGAGATAAGAATGTGAGTCAAGTAAAGAAGTATATATGTGAGAATGTCCATGGAGATAAAGGGGATGGAGAAGTGAGTCATAGATCGGGATGGACGATGATGAGAAGTAATTAGTGTTTATGGGTTGTGGAAGGTAATAGAACGGAAAGTGAATAGGTAATAGAAGGAAATGAAGAAGGAATGAAGGAGGCGAGAGGCGATTCATGACAGGGAGGAGGTATCGGCTTGTAGACGTTGGCATCTGGAACGGGCATGTAAGTAGGGACGGGACGAAACTTCCTGTGTACAGGTTTGTATCGTCTTTTAGCAAGATTGACATCGTAAATAGGAGCAAACACTCGTGAAGTCCAAGGGGTAGCAAGAATAGAATCATGGGAATAAAGAGACAATCGGGCGTAATCACGGAGAAATGAATCATAAGATGGGGAGGTTGGAGGTCAAGAAGTGAATCAAAATCAGAATACTCATCGTTCCCTATTAAACCTTCAATAGATCTTCCTAATGTTGCAATAGAAGCCGGAGACGAGTGGAAGACCTGAGGACCGGACTCGACTCCCTGGCTAAAAATCCTCTTGGTAAGGAACTTCTGAGTAGTCTTCAATCTTGGAGAAGTGAGCGCATCGGTCGATTGTAGCAGTGTTGCGTTTGTCATCAGGATCTGTGATTAGTATGCCCACCGAGGGAGGACCTTTCTTCATGCTGTCAGCCCAGAGGAATAACTTAGCTTTGCCAGTACGGGCTCCATAGTTGAGGCGAGCAGCGAAATGATGCAAGAAGGGTTGACCTAGAATGATATTCTGCTTATCTAGATCATTGTTAAGTGACGAAGATGTGATGTGGGAACTCATGTTTCCCAATCATGATAGGAGTGTCGGTGACAACTCCTTGAAGAGGTTCGGCATGTCCATGGACTCCTCGCAACGACCAACGTGTACCTTTGTAATCGATGGGTAGTCCCATCATCTCTGGGATCTCTCAACTCATCAGGTTCAATTCAAACCGGAGTCAATCATAGCTGTAAAAGTCTTTCCAGCTATAGTCACCTCCATCTTTCCGGTACTCATACCGTAAAACTTCTCTTTATCCATCACTACCGCATTGGCATAACGAAACAAAAAGTCTCCCAACAGCTCGGGGTTTTCCAACATGAAGAGAGGAGGAAGGAGAAGGGAAAGAAGAGGAAGATTGATCAACAGAGTACTCAGCTTCCTTTGTGGTATATTCTCGTTTGGTCCGTATTTTCGGTAAAGATCTTCTGTAATTGAGGACTCGCACCTAGGATTTGGCCAATGGTAGCAAGATCTCGTGATTCATGATGTAGTCGAAAACCTTCTGCATTTCAGCCTGTTCGGAGAGAGTAGAAGTAAAATGATACGTAGGACCCTTCTACGGAGGGAGGTGTCGTATCCTTCATACGTACATCCCTATCTTTATTCTTGAGATCTTTTGGCCTTCTGGATGGTTGATGGGGTTCGTTGGTGGAGGGATGTTGATATCCCGTTTCAGAGGACTTTGAGGAGGTTGTCAATTGACCGGTTGAGTTGGTTGTGCCTGTTGTGGGGGCAAGTTGGTCTTGATCGGCCTAGACTCCTGAGGGCGTTGAGTAGAGGTTGGTTGGATGTTTTCTGGCCTCTTCGTAGGGTCGAATCGATTGTTGGTCTTCTGGGAGCGAGTTGTCAGGTAAGAGTCATTCTCCTGTGAGGCTAGAAAGGAACTGAAAGGGTTGGCCCCAACGATCTGACAGCAAACGCGTTAGACAAACATCTTCTTGTTCAAAATACTAAACCCATCAAGTGAGAGTTCTCGC
>JAACJM010000373.1:0-62496 GCA_013368315.1 Tetrapyrgos nigripes
ACCTCACAATGCAATTGCACCTCGGCCTATTGCTATGGAAGGATTGTTCAACCTCGATGTCAATGATGATATTTGGCAGGATGTGGGGCTGGATTATGAGGATGGGGTCGGCAGAGCAACAGCACCTTGATGGTTGTCTGACAGGAACATTAGAAAAGGGATTAGGGCGATGTTGGAGTTGGACAGATGTGAAGAAGAGGATGAACGGCTTAGGGTGGAAGAAGAGGCGATGGTGGAGTGTTTCAGAGAGGAATGGGTGGTGCTCCAGAGGGGAAAAGCAGGACATGAAGGTGAGAGCTTGTGTTGTGGTGACCGTTTGTAAAATGCTGACAATAAAGACCAGAAAACTATCTACAATATCAGTTCGACGTATGACAACGCCACTTGCTTCGGGTTTGTGCTCTGTGGCAGCATGCGCTGACGTGGGACATAGATGGGTGGGATGGGAGGTGGGGTCTGTTGCCCGAGCAGTTGGCAGAGGCATGGGCCATAGAAAAAAATTCGTCGGCGATGCCAGTGTGGCACTACGAGGATGAGGAGTCAGAATTTGACCCTGATTTTGAACAGGACGTTGATGAAGGGCTGGAGGAACATTTGGAGGGTGTTATGACAGCGTCGGCATCACGGGAGATGCAGGACGGGGCTGGCTTGGATGAGAGCGACTCGCGTGAGCAGAGAGGTCTGTAGGGTTTTTTTGTAGGTATTATTATGGTCAATATAGTATGATACTTCAGGTTCACGTTGATAGATGCAATATTGCAACGCCACAATGCTGGATTCTTGGGAAGTGGAATACTGACTCAGGTAGAAAATCCAATTATGGCAATATGCAAGTTAAGACTCCATCTGGGTTTAAAAAGAAATATATAGGGAATTGCCTGCACTTGTGTGACCCCTTGCTGGAGCAGTGTATCATATTTATCTAAATATGCAAGTTATGAGTCCATTTGGGTTTAAATAGAAATATATAGGGAATTCCCTGTGAACTATAAACAAAAACTGAATTTCAGGGAAGTCCCTCCAATACTTCTGGGGGAACTCCCCAGAATTGGCAGATAGTATATCCTGGGGAATTCCCTGAAAATGAGGGAAATACAGGGGAAGTCCCTGACTCTTGAGGATTTTCTAAGCAGAGAAAAAGCTCTGTTCAGTTTGTATGACTAGGGGAGTGAGTAGTACCCACTTTGATAGGTATGGATGTTGGGGGGGGGGGGGGGGGGGGGGGGATATTAGGAATAAAGTGTGGTGTGATATTGGCAGCTCCAGTCTGCAATTGGTGTCTGGTGTGACATGATAGCTATGAGGCCACATGGACTTGGCATTGAATAACAGACACCAGGACATTAAAAAACAGATAACAGGAGCCAACTGAGGTACTCATAAGTGGTCTGGGGAATTGGGTGTCATTTCCCTGGGGGAAGTCCCTGAGCCCAGGGAATTTCCCGGGAACTGCCTCTACTTAGAGGTAAAAAGTGTAAGGAATTTTCAGTCTAAGAAGATATAGTTTTGTGGCTGCCTGTAGTGCACTAATATACCAAACAGTACCCTGACTACTCATTCTGCTGACTCTTCTTCTACTTCTACTCCTACTGTTAATGACAATCTTGACAATCTCAATGAGCATTCCTTTCTGATTAAATGCTGGAACATCCATGGTAACCTGGCACTTGGCCTCACTCATTCCCCATTTCAAAACTCATTACACTGTTACAATATCAACATCTTCCAAGAGACACACCTAGTTCCTGGTCAAGAGGAACTACTTATGATTCCTGAAGGCTACTGCATTGTAGACTCTCACACCATGAAGTCCTGGGGAGGAGTAGCAGCCCTTTTCCCCACCATGCTAAATGTTAAAATGATCTCAAGACTATCAAGTCCAGACATCATGGTTCTCAATGTTGACCATAAGTTCATTCTAATCAATGCCTACATCCTGCCTGAAGCCAGCCCCTGGAGATATTTCACAGACATCCATCCCTTTCAATGCCTCCAAGAGACTCTTGGTGCAGTGCAAACACTAGATCTACCTATCATCTTGGATGGAGACTTGAATGGACATATGGCCAATTGTGCTGCTCTGCTCCATCACCCACCACGACACTCCATCGATCATGCACTGCCAAACTCTTGAGGAAATCCCATTCCAGCTCTTGCTGCAGATCACGACCTTTGTATCCTGAATGGTGTAACAAGTCTAGGCTCATCCAACTCAAATTGGACATCTTTCCAGGGTAAAACAGATGATGAGCACTGCTCAGTCATTGATTACTTTTTGGCCTCCTCAAACTCAATTCACTCTCTTGTATCTGGTTTCTCAATTGGTGCCCATGAATGAACATGGTTAGACCATGCCCCACTTGTCCTGCATCTAAACCTACCTACACACATCTCTGCCCACTCCAATTGTTCTGCTACTTTATGCTCAGATCTCTTCTATACTACTGACACACTTCCCACTCATTCACATCTTGATTGTCTCTCATCGATACTATCACTTCAAAACCAGATGAGGAGAAAGCAATGTGGAAACTATATGGGGAGGTCTTCACTACCCAGACCAATGTGCTGTGCATTTTCACAGATGGCTCCTGCTTTAACAATGGAACACCTAGAGCAGGAGCAGGAGCAGGAGTGTTTGCTGGTCATGGCTCAGATCTCTCATGCTTAGCTAGAGTTGTTGGTGATCAGACCAACAATCACAGAGAGGTACTTGCTATCCTAATCACTCTCTGTAAAGTCAATCAGCATCGCTCTCTATCAATCCACACAGACTCTGAGTACTGTAACGAACCATGGGTTCAGTTCAGGTTCAGGAGACTCTGAGATGATCAGTAGTGAGAAAAAGGTACTTAAGTCAAGGCAAGCTTTCATGTTACCATGAAATACCAGGTTCTCAATCACTTGGTGAGCATGTGGGTGTCATTCAAGGTCAAGAAACAGCACACTAAGCAAGCTTGTGCATTACTAAGGATGCTGACTTACAATCAGTCAAGATGTAAGGTTTGAGGTAGGAAAGGTTATTACAAGAGTACATACTGAGATACTTATATATGTAATTAGTGAGTCATTAGAACTATCTAGAATAGAACGGAACTTTCATCAGAATGCTGTAGAAAAGGAAAGAAAGAAAGTGAAAACAGATGCCTAAGGCATGCCTGAAGCATCAATTACATTGCAATTACAGTAAATTGAGACATAGCAAACTCAAAGAAACAGAATACAAGATACTTACATCGTTCCATTACAAGTATGTCATACACTCCATTGCCCACTGGGCTATCAAGAATGCCAGTACAGGCTGGAAATGTCCAAATGGAGACATTCTCAAAGACATCACTGCCTGGTTGGCATACTGCACAGCCCCATTATTCATCACTCATGTCAAAGCACACAACAGGAATAGACATAATGAGATGGCAGATCAGCTAGCAAAAGAAGCTGCCATGCAACCAATCTCACAATCACACTACATTCCACTCTTACCCCTCCACAAAGCCACTAGCAATATCAAAGGTCTCAACAAACCTTCCAGAGCAACCATCAGAGGGAGAAAAAGAGACCACATGAAAACTGAATGTCCAGTCTGACACTCATTCCTCCCACCATAGTCATGACTTCCTTGCACAACTATGTATTTTCCCTCTGTCACACACTCTCTTTTATGGCTCAAGCTCCACAACAATGGCCTCATTGGCAAGCTCTTTGACTGGATATGGAGACTCTACACTGACATGAAATATGTTGTGGAGTCCAACAGTGAATGCTCCACATCATTCAAAGCATGCATGGGTGTCCTCATGGGAGATCCTGCCTCCCCAACCCTATGGCTACTATATACGCATGACTTTGCACTTGAAGAACATCTTGATGATATATCCCTCATGGCAATGGTCATTTCACACCTTGAATATGCTGATGATGTAGTACTTATCTCATCCTCTTGTCATGGCCTTCAGTTTCACCTTGATACTTTCGCAAAATGGTGCAGTGAAAATGCTCTTGTGGTCAACAGACTCAAATCATGGGCAATGGTATTTGGTCCTCTAATTGGCCAACTACCCATTCTTACCCTTGCTGGTGAAATTTTCCAATATACCAAGCAACATACATATGTTGGTATTACCTTCTGCTCTACAGAGTGCAACATCTTTGCTGCTCACTTCTCTCACATTGCCACAGAGGCCTGGAAAAATGCAAATGCAGTCCTTAGCATTGAATCAGTGGTAGGATCTCTACCACCTGAGTGTTAGGAATTGACCAATGACGCGACGCGTCAACCAAGACCCAGTGACCACGTACCTGGTTACTAACCTCACAGCATCAACAAAGGCATAGCCCGAGTCTGGATCAGGGACAATACAACACGGCCACGAACACAGGATAATTATATGGAGAATCCCGAAGCGAATAAGATGTTGGAATTAAATGATAATGATCAAGTTACTAAGCTATTATGTATACGGCATAAATCAGGTACTGCGGACATACGGTCAAATGATCATACAGATATACTTAGACTATTTATATTATTATACTACTCTGATTAATGATATATACTTGAGAGTCAAGCGAGATACGTTCGCACGCTCTTACCCCCCACTTTGTGACTCTCACTAAGACTATTCGCTAAGATAACCTAAGTCTAATAGGTTATGGGCCCCGCCTAGCTTGCTATAACTCCGATAAACACTTGTTCTACTCTGCTTTACTCTCTACTCGTACTCTGTTCCTGGACTAGTATATGACTAGTCGACAAACTCGATCTCAAGGATCAGCCCCAGATATCCCACTTCCTACTACCAGTCGCCACTCTAGTGCACACCCCTCTGGTACCCAAACTCCTACTCCGCCCGTATCATCCACTTCGCAAGCACAACCACTTGATCCTCTCTTCCAAAACCCTCTTCCATTCCCACTTGATCCCATTATGTCTGATGCTGGCGAAAATACTAGGACTGATGTCCGGGATACTGCCCCTACTCCACCATCATCTCCTCCATCTACCTCTACTTCGTCGGTCGCATTATCTATGCCCGAAAACACAAACCCCAACTACGTGATGCCGCTCAGCGACATCAACAAAGCTTTTGATTCCCTGACAGTTCTTACTGGCAGTGAGAATTGGAAGATGTGGTACTTCCGCGTTAATAACGCTATACGGGTGATTCGTCACCAACACTTTAAAAGTTCCGGGTTACATCCTGGTAATACTGTCAAACTAGCCTGTTTTAACACTATTACAGGCAAGATTGATGATAAAATCATGATCCACTACATCGAAGAGTCGGATGCGATAGAGCTTATCGAGAAGCTCAAACAACGCTTCGACCCTTCATCCACAGTTCAAGAGTCTAACGAGCTGTGGAAACTCTTCAACTTACATAAACCAGTCTGGGAGTTTGATAAGCTCCTCGATGAAGCTCAGGATCTGTGGGCTTCTATCAAGAAGAGAGACATAGATGTCTCAGATCAAGTTTTTTACTCAGCTCTAGTGGGGATTATTCCTCCACACTATCACTTTGTTCGCAGTTCTTACGAAGCAACTGTGGATGCAGCTGCAGCTACATGGGATGCCACTACTGCAGCTGAAGGGGAGAAACCCGTATACAGAGCCGTCGACCTCATTGCGCGACTAAAGAAGGAATTCACTAACTATCGTTTGAGCAATGCTCGAACGTATCCTTCGAAGAAGTCCGACAAGAAGTCCAGTAGCGCTAGTCAAGGCGGTGCTCAACAATCGGACAAGTCAAAAGGAGAACGCGCTAACGCTGCAGCGCCGTTCCAGAAGCCTTCTGATGTCAAAAAGGATCGGAAGTGCTTCAACTGCAACAAGATGGGTCATACGACCCAGACGTGCCCAGAACCGTGGACTGAAAAGTCCAAAGAAGCTATGAAGAAGAAAGGGATTACTAAACAATCCAACAAAGGCAAGACCAAGGAGAATGCATCAGTTGCCATCTCCATGCCTGCGTCTTCTTCTTCTCAAATTGCGACTACGTCAACTTCGCAATCAGACTGGGTACAGTCGATTTCTTCAGGCGACGTTGAGATGGAAGACTCAGAGACTCCGGTGAGTCATCATATTTCCCTACCTGCTTTTACCGCGATCTCTGACCAAGATCATACGCATATCATTGATTCTGGTGCTACTATACACTGTACACCATATCTTAACTTACTTTTTAACGTTCATACTACGCCTGCCATAACTTTAACTGTTGCCAATTCAGAGCATCTAGATCTTCGATTAGCAGGCGATATGCGGGTAGAAGTTAGGAAGGACAATGGTGAGTCTTCATCGATCACTCTTAAAAATGTATACTATAACTCAAAACTTCCGTTTACTTTAATCAGTATTTCACAAAAAGCGGACTATACTTTTACTTTTCATGATCATTTATGTATAATACGGAATGACAAGGACAATTTTATTGGCGTTATACACGAGAGCGCCAAACTTTACTCCATCACAACTAAAAAATTGAGTGATAACGTTGCTACTTTAAGTTTATATGAACTTCACAAACAGATTGGTCATATGAGTTATACAAATCTAAAAACATTACTAAAAACAGATAAATCTATTATTACAATCATTATTGATGATTGGACAGAAACTCAATGCGAAGACTGCATCATCAATAATATACATAGACTTTCTGTTCCGAAACAACGTACTTCAGAATTAGCAGAAAACTTCGGAGACCATTTTCATATTGATATATTTGGTCCATTACGAACTGCCTCTATTGAAGGCTACAAATACTGGTTAACCATCGTCGACGACTGTACGTGTTGGTTAATATTATCTCCACTTAAAACAAAAGACGAAGCTTATACCCAATGGGTTACATTTACTACTGAACTATTTACACAATATGGTATCAAAGTTAAAATTCTACAATCAGACAACGATGCCGTATTTACTTCGGGTGCATTCAAAAACTACTTGAAAGCACAAGGTACAATTGCACGTTATACAGTTCATGACACGCCTCAGCAAAATGGAGTTGCTGAAAACATACATCAACATATCATGAATGGTATTCGTGTTAATCTGCATACTGGAAAACTACCTAATCGTTTATGGTGGCATGCAGGACTTTATACTATGTACATACTTAATAGATCTCCAAAAGCTGCATTAAAAATGCAAACTCCCTATTTTAAACGTTACGGTGTTAACGCAAACTTAGACAATCTACATAGCTTTGGTACACCTTGCATTGTATATGACGAAGCAAGAACTAGTAAACTAACTCCTAAAGGAAAACGTGGAGTTTGGTTAGGCTTTGACGATCATTCAAAAGGCCATTATGTCTACTTTGGTACTAAAGTGAATGTAGAACGCAACTTGCAATTCTTAACGTCCAAATCGCAAGTTGAAGGGGAGTTACAAAACAAAAATCAAGAACCATTAGAAACTACAGAAGAAAATACAACTGAAACTCCAACTTCTCAGGAACACGAACCTGAACCAATGGATGTCGACGAAGATGAAACTAAACAACCTGATGGCCCAAGACGATCAAAAAGGATCCAAGAAGCCAGAGGTTTACTTTACGATGAAGTTGAACAAAACATTGCTTTCTTCTTAACAGAATTCAATGTTTACTACGCTGATAACGTTGGCGATCCAATTTCATTCAAGGATGTACTCAATCATCCACAACGTGATGCATGGTTTGATTCCATGAAAGCTGAGATAGAATCTCTAGAAAGTCTAGGAACCTGGGAATACGTCAAACCTCCTGCTGATGTGAATATCATTGGTTCCAGATTTGTCTACAAAACTAAGTACGAACTTGGCAAACAGACCAAATTGAAATCCAGACTAGTAGCACAAGGCTTTAGTCAACAAGAAGGCATTGATTACTACGCAAATGATATCTTTGCCCCTGTAGCACGCATGAGCAGTACACGTTTTATACTTGCTCTTGCAGCTTCATTAGACTATGAAACTACTCAGATTGATATTAAATCTGCCTATCTTTACGGAAACGTTACTGACGAGGAAACATTATACCTTTGTCCACCTCCGGGTAATTTACTACCTAACTTACCTGAAGGCTACGTACTTAAACTCAGAAAGACTCTATATGGGTTGAAACAAGCTGGTCGTCGATGGTATGAAAAATTATGCAATATTCTCATAAAGTTACTAGGACTTAAGAAGTCTACTTACGATAATGCGGTATTCTACCGATATCATGAGAATAAACTCATTTTAATACTATCTTGTCACGTCGATGACATTACTTTATGTACTATCAACAAAGCTACTGCACAAGCTTTTGTTACTGCACTTAGTGGACACGTCCAAGTCACTGACGGTGGAGAAATCCATTGGATTCTTGGTATGGAAATTCAATGAGATAGGAATAATCATACTATTAAACTCTGTCAGAAACATTACATTGAGAATATTCTCAAACGATACAATTTTGACCAATTACATTCACGCCGTACACCTATGCTACCCGGGCAAAATCTTAGCCCTAGACCTGGGAGTGAACCGCAACGGGACGCCGCTGCTATTAAACACTATATGTCACTAGTCGGTGGTTTACGATATGTCGCTGACTGTACTAGGCCAGACATTGCATATTGTACTGGTCAACTAGCAAGATACCTTAATGATCCAGGTGAAGAGCATTACGCTGCAGCTAAACAATGCTATCTTTATCTAAAAGGAACTTGCGATTACTGGCTCAACCTAGGGAGCCCTACTATTACTTCTACTTATGGATTTGCCGACTCTGATGGCATGTCCACGTATGGCAATAAACCAATCATGGGCTATGCATTCAAATTTGCTGAATCGCTTATTTCTTGGTCAAGTAAGCGAGGCACACTGGTAACTTTATCAGTTACTGAGGCTGAACTTTGCGCACTCGCACATGCCTCACAAGAAGCTATTTATTTGAAAGGTTTTATAGAAGAAATTCTAAATGCCGAACAGGAGCCAGTACTTATCAACTCAGATAGTGCATCTACTTTGGCAATTATACGTGCTCCTGAAGAACAACATACTCAGAGAACTAAGCATTTCAATATCTGTAAAAACTTCCTTACTGATCGGATACATCAACAATACATACGAGTTAAACATGTGTCAACTAATGATCAACTTGCGGATATACTTACGAAAGCTCTCTCCGCTGATAAGATCAAGCGTTTCTCCCGATTACTAGGGATATCCGCTTGAAGGGGAGTGTTGGAATTAAATGATAATGATCAAGTTACTAAGCTATTATGTATACGGCATAAATCAGGTACTGCGGACATACGGTCAAATGATCATACAGATATACTTAGACTATTTATATTATTATACTACTCTGATTAATGATATATACTTGAGAGTCAAGCGAGATACGTTCGCACGCTCTTACCCCCCACTTTGTGACTCTCACTAAGACTATTCGCTAAGATAACCTAAGTCTAATATAAGAAACGAGAGATACCGAGAACGGATTAATGAAGCCGACAGGAACTCAGTAGTAGGATCGAAAGATCAAACGATGGGCCGTTTCAGAGATATTAACATCTGAACAAGGCGGAATTAAGGGTGTGGAAGATGAGTAAGCCCGGAAATCCTTAGGGCTACAGTGGGCAAAAAAATTGTCCGCATGTTTCATAATTTTGCAGAGATTGTCAATTATAGAGCTACTGAATAGAGATGAGACAAAATGGTCAATGATGGCCTGAAAGCCCTTAATAAGTGCTATGATAATCTCCTTGTTTTGTGTTATTTGGTCAAATACCGATGGAGATATACTCAATTTAAAATGGTAAGTCATTTGGACAATTTTTTGACATATGCCTTAAAATACAGAAAGTGCTTGCTCAGTACTTGATATGCCCTCCTTTAGCCTTCAAAACAGCTTTTATCCTTTTAGGCATACTCCTGATCAATTTCTGACAATCCTCTTCTGTGATTTCCACCCACTTTTCTGCTGCTCTATCCCATATTTCCCAAACTCCAGATGGTGCTGTATCATACTCGTTGAGTTTGCGTTTGAGGGTTGTCCAGAGGTGTTCAATGGGGTTTAGGTCAGGAGACTGAGCAGGCCAGCTCATGCAATGGATTTTGTTCTCCTCAAACCATTTGGTGGCTAGTTTTGACTTGTGTTTTGGATTGTTATCCTGCTGAAAAATGGCCATCTCCGGATCAACACCCAAACAATCCATGCTCTCCAGAAGATTGTTCTCCAAAATGTCCACATACTGCTCTGCATCCATCCTTCCCTCAATCTCTGCCATGTTTCCAGGTCCATCCCATCCCATACACCCCCACACCATGATATTTCCTCCTCCAAATTTGACTGTTTCCACCACATCTCTCTCTCCCATGGATTCACCTGTCCTACCACACACAAACTGCTGCCCATCTGACCCAAACCGATTGATTTTAATCTCATCTGACCATATAACCTGTTTCCAGTCATCCACAGTCCAGTCCTTGTACTTCTCTGCAAATTTTAAACGAGCCTTCCTGTGAGCTGCAGTGAGTTTGGGCTTTTTCTGTGGTTTATTGGTGTCTACACCATGTTTGTGAAGGGAATTTCACATGGTTTGGGTGGAGATAGCTTGGTCAAGAAGGGGATTGAGGTTTCTGGCCACCTCTGCAGTGTTCCTGGCTTTCCCAGTGTTGATTTGTTTGATAGCAGCCCGTTCATCAGTGGTAGAGAGCTTCTTAGGGCACCCTGCCTTATGGTTCTCCTTGTCAGGATACATCTCTTTGGCCAGAGAGGCAACCGTTGACTTGGATACTCCAGTTTGAGTAGAGATTTCCCTGGATGAAGTGCCAGTTTGGAGATGAGAGAGGACATTGTCTTTCTGAGTGGAGGTGATGGGTCTCATGATTTTATGGGGGCAATAGATGATCTGGATGTCCTTATATATGGTCTAGCTGACAGCTATGACATCATTATGATGTATACATTGCATCACTGTACAGCTCCACTTATGATGTCATCTATGAGGCATCACATTGTGCCAATAGTATTGATAAAGTAGCAACTCAAAAAATTGTCCAAATGACTTACCATTTTAAATTGGGTATATCTCCATGGGTATTTGACCAAATAACACAAAATAAGAAGATTATCATAGCACTTATCAAGGGCTTCCAGGCCATCACTGAGTATTTTGTCTCATCTCTATTCAGTAGCTCTATAATTGACAATCTTTGCAAAAGTGTGAAACATGCGGACAATTTTTTTGCCCACTGTATACCCAGGAGGCAATGCTGAGGCAGTAAAGTCTCCATCACCTCAGTATAATGTAAATTTTAAAGTATAAGTACCATGCTGGAGACCCTATGTCCCCAGCCTACTATTTTGTCAACTACGTACTTCTGAATTTACTCGTTTATCTATACTTATCAACTACGCACTTTCTCAAACCCAGCAGAGGCCGTGAGCTCTTCTCCACACCACTCGACACTTAGGTGACTGAGTACACATCTCGATCAAACCATCACCACAACTATATCCGACTCTGAGTACCTCCGAACCAAATAACGCCATCCCAACTATCTATTATCATCAAACGCTTTGACATTGGCCAAATCGACCACCGATAATTATATACTCAACGCTAGTACAACCGTAACGCCCATTAAATGCCCTTCAGCCACCCAGCCTACATCAATGCGTGGTCATTGTAAAGACTGGCACGAGTCCGAGTCTTAAATGAGTACCTGCAGGTTGATCCGTTGATTTACCCGCAGGTCATGGGAACCGCAGGTCCAGGTAACTGTTTCCCACGGGTCACTGACAGGTTGCGGGTCAGGACTTTGGGTGCTACAGGTACTTGTGCAGGTACCTGTCCTAACTAAGTACAAGATGACTCTATTATTATTTGAATATAAATTATATTATTCAGGAAGTACATACACCAATCTATGTATGACTACGGGTACACCTTGCTGTTGAAAGTGAAGGTGTAAGTGTAGATGATGTTCGCTCAAAAAGTCCATAGCTCACCTGGACATGCTCGGATCGCTTTGAAAATGCCAACATCAATTTGGACATAAAGTTCCCGTCAGAAACAGGCCCCACGCAAGTTCTAGCTATCCGCAATGCTAAAATGCGAATGGGCTTTGATGAACTTAGCTCTTTTTTGTTCAAAAAGTCTGTAGTTCGCCCGGACGTGATCATATCGCTTCGGAAACGCCACCAATCGATTCGGACATAAAATTCACGTCAGAAACCGGCCCCACGCAAGTTCTAGCTATCCGCAATGCTAAAATGCGAATGGGCTTTGATGAACTTGACTCTCTTTTGTTCAAAACTCTGTAGTTCCCCCGGATGTGATTATATCGCTTCGGAGACGCCACCAATCGATTCGGACGTGAAATCCACGTCAGAAACCGGCCCCACGCCAGTGCTAGGTATCCGAAATGCTAAAATGCGAATGGGCTTTGATGAACTTGACTCTTTCTTGCTCAAAAAGTCTGTATTTCGCCCAGATGTGATCAGATCGCTTCGAAAACGCTTGCTTAGACTCGTGGTTTGACGCTGGGCTTGTACCGGAGGAGGAGGTGGTGAAAATGTTTAACAGGTTGAATTCACGCAGAAAGGTAAAGGATTTGGACAGTAGTGAGAATACAGAAGACAGTAGTAGTGGAGATGATGATGAAGGGTTGTAGTATTATTATATATTATAAACTTTTATTAAACCGTTAACTTGGTGTTTCCTTGGGTTTTCTGGCAGGTACCTGTAGGTATACCTGCGAGTACCTGCGAGGACTCGTTGGATACAAATAACCTGTGACCTGCAGGTATATGACTTGCAGGTCAGGTACCTGTTTCCCACGGATCTCAAACAGGTCGCAGGTCACTATTTTGGTGCATCAGGTACCTGTCTATGGATCACAGGTAAAACCTGACCTGGACTCGTACCAGTCTTTAGGTCATTGAGCTGCATAAGTGGTTTAACGTCACGATAAGTATACATACCAAGAACTGCATATATTATAGTAGCTCTATTTGCTACTACAGTCCTTGAACGTATCTTAACACTGAGTCTGCTAGGATTCTGTATACTTCTCAAGTGGACCCATACCTCATCAACAGGTGTGATATCATGCTGGACCTTCGACCAACTGATTTTGATCAGCTTGTGGATGTTCAAAAGACCTACCTTCAATGGGTTTTAGGAATCAATAACCACTCAATTTTGGCCCCTCTGTTTATGGAACTTGCAATTCTGCCTATTCAATATTGTCGAATCATCCTTGCGCTACCTCCAATACATATTATCAAGAGACCTCTCCCAATATGCACACATTGCTCTTCAATCTTGCTTATCACTATTCCATCAAATGAAATCCAATTGGTGGACAATCTAGCTAATGTTCTTATTACCCTCACATCTCTTTCCCTTCCCATTGACAACTCTCTTACTCCTGAACTGGTTGGTGACATCATCAAACATGTTGATATGCATGCCAAACATTCATTAAAAGAGGAAATCAACAAATCTACATGTCTTTATTTATTGCATGGTTGACTTGAACCCCTCCCCATGGAAGAGTCTAGGTTCTTTGTCATGTACTTCTACCACTACCTCCAAGTCATTAACCCTCGTCATCGAAAGGCACTGACAAGACTCCTACTCAGTGACCATCTCCTTGCACTTGAGCTCCAAAGGAGGGGCTCCAGATATCAGCCACCAATCCTACATGAAATGTGTCTCTGCCGGCTATGTGAACAAGAGGTTGAATCTCCAGAACAGGCTCTCCTGCTCTGTCAATTTTCCCAGGAGGTTATCAGCATCTGTCAATCAACAATCACATGCTTATCCCCCTTTCATCCTGATCTACCTGGCCACAACAGCTTTAACACTCATGACACATTACACTTCCTATGCAAAATCATCTTCCACTATGATAGCATTGATGTCATAGCAAAGTTTGTATACAACATTCTTGAGATCTTCTACTCTAAACCCATCTATATACCCCTCACTAACACTGCTACAGCTGCACCTATTATTATCTCCACATCTCACTTTTCTCTCTCAATTCTCCACTCTCATCCTTGTCCCACACTCCCACCCCTTAAATCTCTCACTTGGTAGCACACATTTTGATTTGGCTATGTAAGTTCCTGACCTAAATACCTGCAATGGGACTACTTTGTGACATGATTGATTTCATTGGTAAGGACTTAGAGTAGATGTAGGCTATGGCAGGTTATTACATGTCTACACCTGGCATGTTTGTAGAGGACCACACCATGTAATTCTATCTATCTATCTATCTCCCTTTCTGCTTCTGGCTATGTTCTTACATTCCTGACTTCCCTCTGATTTTTCCCAAGGTCAATCATCTGTTTGCCCCTTGGGTTGGCAATCTGATCTGCGTTTCTGAGCAATAAGCTGTCCTCCTGGACATTTCTTCCTTGTTCCACTCATGATGTTGACTGGAACTTCTCTGCTTCATTGCTCTGGTGCAATTATTCTCACCTATCAACTCCAGATATTGATTACAGGTCAATTCTGCCTATTGACTAGGCTCAACATTGTTTATCTATTGCGGCTTCTCGTCTCTTCACTATGGCCCAATGTCATTTATTTTTTGCTGCCTAATGTCTTATAACTACACTGTCTCAATGTCATCCACATTATGGACTTGAGGCCTCGTACTCGCCACGCATTAGCGTTGGCCCACAACCACTTCATAGTGTGTTATATGAAGAAAATGTGGCCCACCGCTCCCCAAAGGAAAGGAAGTGAATAGCACACGCTAAACAAGTGCTCACATCTGCAGACTTGAGTTTGTAAGAACAAGTCCCTTAAAAGGGTCTTGTAACTGCCAGCTACTGTGGCTGAGCAAGTCCATAAATACATAAGTACATGTGATGCATATTTAATTAAAGAGATTGAACTAAATATGAGTAACCAGTTGAGATGAGATAGAACAAAGATACGTCATGTATCCTAGAGAAAGAGAACAGTAGGTAAGAAATGAATCAGTCAGAACAAAAGATAGATAGATAGATGTTCATCCAATACAAAGTTCTAACATTCAAGGGGGGCTCGTATTTGGCCATGTGAAGCAGTGGTAACTTTCCCCAGTGATTTCTTTCGGTTACACTGGAAGCGAGGTCAAAGAAGTGTACCAAGTGACTTCCCTTGGGACTAATTGATGACTTAGTTGCAAGGCTGACTTTGTACTGTGGACCACACTTCTGAGAAGGACGGAGATGAAAGAGGAAAGATGGATTGACTCACTACTCGGTGACTACAAACAGGGGAGTGTAATGTAGAACTACCAGATAAATACCAGCTTTTATACTCAAAACGATAGAGACAAAGAAAGGAAACATACGAAAGTAGAAGATAAAGGAAGAGAACATGAGGTTGAATTATGATATCATAAGTGAAAAATAGAGGCCACAACGTGCTATTACAGAGTGGTGATAGTCTCACGAAGAACGAGTCAGGTGAAAAGGAAGAGGTATGAATATAAAGGTAAAAATATATCTATAGAAATGATGTGATGAGATATTCACGAACCATGGAAAGATCAGTCTGGAAGAATATGGTATGTCCGCACCCGTACGCCCGTACTCCCATACAACTTCTAAGGTAGTCAACCTACCCACTTCCTTTGACCTTGACCCTGGTATTACTGATGCCTAATAATTCATCAAGGTTTTGACAGATGATGTTGACAGTGTGTCGCCTCTTCGAGTATATATGCCGGTGTATTACTTAGTACCCTCTATTTACTATGTCACAGTATCATCACTCCAAATACTTTTTCTTGGCTTCCTCTCCTCACATGTACAGAAGTGGGAGTATGTATCTGTAGGGTCTGAGCCATACTTGAGACATTATCACATCCAGTAAATACTTAAATGCATTGTCTTGGTGCTTAGAACTGGGGAAAGGGGCCACTGCTTTGCATGGCAAATTACGAGGCCTCTTTCCTTCAATAAAGTTTACTAATATCACAATATTCTTACATTAAGTATGTAATTGCTACTGTCAGAGTATTATTAGAAAAATAAGTATGGTATTAAGCATAACAGTGGATGAAGAGCAGTGAACACTGATTGCAGTTTAAACAGACTGCACTTATCTGTGCACAATCATTGTGTGGTAATATTTTTTGAGACACATTTTGGCTTCCCTCAGGTATATAGTCTACGATTACCCACTGGCAACCAACCGGAGGGAACATTGGTAAAACTGGGTCTGGCTCCAGCAACATGCATACAAGATGGGGAGAAGGAGGGCAAAGCGAAGAGAGAGAGTCAATGCTCAACTATTGACTATGGTCTGGACTGTATATTTTGGGTTTAGCCGATCGACACCGGTCGATCAATAAGTAGATCAGGCCTTGCCGGAACATGCCGTTGCCTGATGGCATCTGGCCACAGTTGGCCGTTTCCAGCCTTGCCATTCTGGGCGGCAAACACCCTGTAGGAATCTTTCCTCGGTTATCTGTCAACTGCGGGCGGTGGTATAGACCGGCATCGACAGAGTCCAGACTTTGGTTTGAACTGACGGGTATTAGTTAGTCTATGACCAACCCTGGTATTGTGTAGGTTGAAAAGTGCAGGAATCATGAGCAGAACACTGGTGAAGGGACCTGGGCACGGTGAGGAACGGGGAGAAGACAAGGACACGTTGGTTACAGCTGGTCCAAGAAAACCGTTTACGACATCATGAGATTCTCGACCATCATGCCAGATAGGGCTCCTAGCGGATCGGATGAGGATCAGATGAGGATGCATCAGTTCGGATGGGCACTTTCTCAAAGCCAATCCGCATCGGCGGATGGCCATCCGTCGGATTGACCGATCATCGTTGGATGGAAGTAAGATTAGTACAAAAAGAAAAACATTAGTACAGATGAGCGTACTTATAGACATATACTAGAGTAAAATACATTACGAGGCCGAATGAAATGAGGATGAGTTGCTTACAGTGCGTTTCTGCATGTGGCTATGTCAATTACGTCCCAATTTCTCCCGACTTTCTCTTTCCGCATTTTTCCGAGTCCGCCCCTTTTTCATCCGGCAATTTTCCTTTTCATTTCTGACATCTTGCAGGGTCTAATTCGTCCCTGTCAATCTCTTTTCCCTCTCTCTCATATCACCATGAAGCTCTCTCGCACACAATTATTTTTTTTTTGCTCCACCTTTCTGACTTTGGCCTTGTGTGAACTACGCCATGATTACTTCGAAGGCAACTGTCTTGCCTTTCTAATCAGACCAAGCGTTCACAATCGCAACTAGACGGACTGCGGAGATTTCGATCACTCAGGCTTCCTCTTCCATTCCGCCTCTAGTCTCGATTTCACGGTGTTTTTCTACAACCAGTCCATTGACTTAGTTGGGGGTGACTGATACAAAGAAGTTTAATAAAATAATGTGTACATTAAAACTTGAATTGCTATTGCTACGGCCTCGTACTCACCACGCATTAGCGTTGGCCCACAGCCACTTCATGTATGATTCTATTAAACAGTAACAGTCGTTGGTCCTTCAGGATTTTTGCGTTTCGGTGCGCGTTTTGTCCCTTCAGGAAGCATGACCGATGGGTCTGGGCGGTCATGCTCCCGACGTTGTGGGCCTTCGCGTTCCATTTTGGGCAGGATGTTTCTATGAGATGTTTCTCTGGGACCTTCCTTTATTTTTTTGATAGCACGCATCATGTATTAGGTACTACTGTATAGCTCTACGGCAAACCCCGAGCACCAGCCACCATCCGACGACCATCGTCGGATGGGCGGATGGGATCCGTCGGATGAGGCAAGCACCTAAGCCCATCCGCCATCTGCATCCGAGGCCCCATCGCTGGATGACCGGCGGATCATCCGATCCGCTAGGAGCCCTAATGCCAGATGACTCTGAATGAGCACTTGACGAGCGCCAGCTAATAGGGGTGGGACTCGGAGTTTGAAACCATGAAAACGATTTCTAAGGTAAATTAAATGGACAATGGAGAGGCAAGAATTACGAGGGCGTTGAGGCTGAGGAAGTAGGGCGGTGAGTGCAGGCAAACAGCGGATAGTATGACTATACTTCCAGAGAGAAAGCCGTGGACGCACCGTATATCCCATGAAGCACGACGCTGGCATGACGTCGTGGTTGTCGACGTCATTACATAGTCCTTGGACCCGGTCCAGACCGCAATTCGGTTGTCGTAGAGACCGCAATATAAATCTGCAGGTGTGGGAAGATTGTAAAAGTCGACCTAAGTTAACTCGGCCTTTAAGAGGCCTCGTAACATAATCCTAGCCTTGCCAAGTGTCATTTTTCTTGTTCGTACTTATACTGCACAAGTGATTCAATCATTGATTCCAGGAACATTATTAGAGGAGCTACTCGTCTCAAACTCATCTTCAAACACTTAATCTCTGCCATCATTCCCAAGGTTCTTTTCAGTAACCCATGTCCATTATCTGGGCTGTCGCCAATAATACTGAAAGTCGTGTCAACTATACCAGCCAATGGAGCTCATCCTTGCCTCAAACTCTACTCGATGCCGGTGTAAATGTGTCTGCGGGAAGGAGTCTCTTTGCCCTTAATAATACTCTCCATGGAACGAGCAGTAACAATGCGTCTTTTACCTTCTACTCCAATGGTATGTCTGAAATTTAAATTTATCTCCAACACAAATTACTTACAAGATAGATAGGGACCTTGTCTTCCCCCAAAGTCTACGGATCAATCGCCAATGACTCTCAGTTCAAAACCGAGTGTTCTTTCGATGGGTTGCGCGGAGATCCTACCGATTGGCAGAGCAATCAAAGCCTTCCTCCCAACTCAGTACTCAACAACATGCTAATATGCTCATCTCCCCCTGGATTAACATCTGCCAAAACACACACGCCGAAAAGACAAAAATATCCACTCGACAGATAGATCACATCACTACTACTGATATAAGATATATCTGTAAAAAAGTGTGTTTCTGTATGCCTTTCTGCCAAGCGGATATTTTTGTATTTTTGTATTTTCGGCATGACATCAGCTCTCAGTGAGAGTGTTTGACATTAGCCAGGGTGTGTTGTCAACGGGAATAAATGTAATTTACCTGGATTACATAGCATATATACCACTTTCTGATGCACCGGCTGATGGAGGGTACGTTCTGGTTGGAAACTTGGAAGAAGCATTGAGTCCTCAGGTAGCCTCAGTACCTCCGAGTTCTGCATTGTCCACGCCCATTACCAGGATTGCTACTGTTTTAGGGCCAACCTCTTCTCCGCCGACTGCTGTGTCGCCATTGGCAGAATCAGCACGTCTTGAATTGAGCCCTGAATGGGAGTCATTTTCGAATGATACATTTAGGACGAAAACTTCGGGATCAACCCTCACGTTGACGTTCAATGGTACATGACTACCCCTAGTGCATACAGCAAAACTGTTGAATAACTTGCTTTTCCTTCAGGAACAGAAGTCAGTATGCTGGCGGACTCTTTTGGCGCCCTCAATTCTTCAAATGCCGCTTCATACCAATTGGATAACCAGCCACCGGTCAGGCTGCGTTCGACTTCTCCTAATTCAGATTTAGCGAATGAAACCTTGATCAGTCCTGATAAGTTCTTACTCAAGTGTCCATCTCTTTCCCCAGGTAAACATACGTTGGTCATACGGCATAATGGAACGAATGGGATGCCTATGATCGTGGATACGTTGTTTGTTCTCCAGCCAGTTCCCAGATTAGTGCTTGTCCTGGGCTTTCACACTCAGTCAGTATGTGAGTAACGCTATCTTAGTGGCTTCATTTTTTTTGTTGAGTACTGCCTTAAGTACTCTGCATAGTATTCTTAAATTAGAAGCATTGAAGTGAATTCCGAAGACTCACCTTTGATACCCATTCTCTACCCCAAATTGTCAAGTATCAATGACTCTACGTATTCTCAATGTATTGGCCCATGACCCGTTGACCGCTGTCAAGTTCAGTTTTTCCTTCTGTTCATCTGCTATTGTATGATGATTATCATCTGTACAACATCTGTATCTTGATATTTAGATTATACTACCTGTTACTGCCGTATTCCACGACTGATGCAATGCCAACCAAGGCTTCGTATCTTGCCATGCGAAGCAGTGGTACCTTTCTCCAGTTATTGATACCTAGTGACTCGTTGGGGGCCAAACCAGTAAGTTGTCAAAATACTGAAGTAGCGTGTCGCCTCGTCGAATATATACCCCGGTGTATTTGTTAGTACCCTCCATTTACCGTGCCATCACTGTTGAATACTTTTTCTCGGCTTTTTCTCCTCTGAATCGCACGTACGGAAATGTGAGTATGTTTGCAGGGTCTGAGCCACGCCTGAGCCGTTATCTCTTCCAGTAAACACGTAAATACATTGTCTGAGTGCCTAGCACATAAGCCTAGCCTTGACGAGCCTTGATGGCGGTTTCATCGATGATTTACTAAGTGTCATTTTTCTGCTCGTTTCGAGACAACTATGCTGATCCTGACCATATCTGACACACTAAATGATACATGCACATGCAGATGTGAGACTGCGGACTCCAAATAATAGCCGCATAGCGTCAAGAGATCATGAATATCGGGTATATAGCTACCTACTTCTTTCCCCTTCCCTTTGGTTATCCCTTGACTCACAAAGTTCCGTGGCGCAAAGTCACCTGAACCAGACACCCAGCATATGTCCAGAAGCTGGGTCATTGCCGATGATACGGATACTCGTATTCGAGTATTTTGACGGGTCGAACGTGACTACTCCCCAAGTCTTACTGGATGCTGGTGTTACTCTCTCCGCACCAGGAAGAAAAATTTTCGGTTTCAACAACACTCTCCATGGGATCAACACCAGTTTTTCATTTAGGTTCAATGGTACGCTGTATATCATGCTTTTCTCTTGATCAAATATTAAGTACTTACATTCAGAGTTCGTTTCTCCAGGATCATCCTCCGCTATCTTAGTATACGCATCCATCTCCAACTATGCCGAATTCTCAATCAAGTGTCTTCTTGATGGAGCAATAGCTACAGCAAGCACGATACATTGGTCAGGTCATCCCAGTCCCCCTTCTCGCTTCATAAACTCCTCATCCTCCTCCATACGAAGCAATCGGATGATTTGCGAGTATATCTCTGAACAAAACCTTTCTGGAGAACATGAACTTATTGTATCCATTTCGAACGTCACACATCGGAACGATCCCGGTCCCTCTTTGTTGGATTCAGTGCTATATCTCGATTACATCGCTTATCCACCTCTGCCCGGTGACCTTGACTCGGAAAGACAATTCCGTCAGATAGGAGATGTGTCGACGTTCGCTTCTTTGACGACTCCGAGCAAGGCAACAAGTAATGAGTCGCCTCTTTCGTTGAGTCCCGGATGGGAACTTGTCACGGAAACCGGCCTCTTACAGACAACGTCTGTTGGGGCAAGTGTGACTGTAAAATTTAACGGTACGATTGTATGTGTACTTCCACGACGTCGTTGCACTAACTTCTAGCCTCTACCTGCGGAAATTTCATAGGAACTGGAATTAGTATGCTTGCCAACTCGTCTGGAGCTCTGAATTCCTCGAATGTCGTGACCTATCAGCTGGACAATCATGGTCCAGTGGGGCTCCGATCTTCTCCCAGTGAGGGCGCAAAGATAGGCGAAGAAACTCTCCTAGATCCGGACCAGTTCTTGCTGAACTGTTCATCTTTGCCTGCAGGTGAACATACGTTGATCGTCAAACATAATGGAACAACATGTGGGATGCCATTGACTATCAGTTCTTTTATTGTTACGTCCCTTACCTTGGCCGAACAAGCTTCCCAAACGCAGTCCAAATCACCTTTAGCTCCTATCTCGGGTTCTACTCCCTCATTCTCACCGAATTCTTCGTCGAATGGTCGTTTGAAAGGTAGACAGATTGGTGGGATTGTTTGTGTCGTTATTGTTTTTGCCATGATTTTGGCAACTCTTCTATGGATCCGGATTTTGCAGAGACGTCGATATCGAGCGAATGAACCTAGACGTCTACCAGTGCAAAATGACTCGTCTTCGGCGTCCCCAAGTGCGGATATTGACGAGGTAGTAGACAGTGGATTCCGTTGGAGAAACTTGAAACTTCAATAACGGGTTACGGTTCTGCTTGGGCAGATCAGTGAACTTGACTCACAGCTTTCATCTCAACGCAATTCGTTGACAGAGGGACGTAGACGAGGGGAGCCTAGGGTTCACACTGACAGTGGCTGGCGAACGGGACAGGATGACTCAGTCTCAGACTCGACGGATGGGACGGAGGAAATTCCTCCAAATTACACAGAAGTATAGATGCCGGAGATTGTGTACTCTCTCTCGTAATGTAAATAGCGAGGTCATTTCCGTGCTATATTTTGATTACAAAAGGTCTCAACACGTCTTCACTAGGAATTTGTGCGCGTTCACTGTTTACTCACTCAAATTTACCGATGAAGCATTCATCGGTTATCGTTCCCTAATGTAAGGCCCGCTTGCTTTTCCGAGAACTGCTTGAGTTATACACCGAAGGGTACTGTATCAGTCTTGCCGCTCTGAGTCTGGCTTTCAAGGAGATCCTATTCTTGACCACAGACCACCCCTAGTCCTATATAATATCACTTGGCTAATACCTTAATCCTCCTTATCTTCCCCCCCCACTTCCCTTGAAATTTGCCTCTCCCTTGGTCTCAGCTCATGTTTGAACTTTCATGAGGCGAGTATACTGTATACTTCTCAGTGGTAAAATCTACTTTGATCACCTTAAGGCGTACAAGTCCTATCTAAAATAGAAGGAGTCAAAGTCTTATACTGGGCTCAAATGGCATCACAGTCATCAATTTATCCATATCTAGTATGGTATCCATGTCGCATTGGAGTTCGGACTGGGGAAACCACAAGCGTCGAAATTTCTAGCAACGGTAAGACAATGACACAGTAAGCCTCGGAAAAATCCAACCCAAACCCACTCACTTCGTCCGGGAAGCAACCCGGTGTAGCTACTGTATGTAATACCTACTGTAGGTACTTACATCATCGTCCCAGGATCACTTCCAGGAAGGACGAGCTCGCAGTGCGTTTAAACTGCTGTAGATCCATCTGGTCATGTGACCGCCAAGATACGAGGAGAGTATGCTAATTAAGTACATTAAGTATGAGAGATAAGAGAACTACGACAGCAGATAGCTCGTCTGTTGTGGGCGTCCTTATTTCGACGTTAAGATTCCAAGACTTAGGGGGAAGAGGCCAAGCTATGCTGGCAAGATGATTACTATTAACATATTCACCTCTACCAAATTACATTAGAAAGATAGCATAATCAAACTGTTTATTCTACACTAAAACTTTGCATATATATATGAACAAGCAGGGTGATCTTCATATTAATGTCACCTAAATTCCCCTCATGCAAAGACGTAGTGCTATGGATCATGCCATCATTCAACCATACTGAGTTGTCTTTTCTGATTATACAGGAGACAAAGTGGTTACCATTAACCCAATAAATTATACCTCTCAAATGTAAAGATGCTGACTTATGGCCCATGCACATCACCTTGATAGCTTTTGTAGGGGTTATCCTATGTGGAGATGAATCCACAACTATCATTGATGGGAATGAATCAAACAGTCTCCTAGCTTGTACCAGTTGATGGCACTTAGGACAGTTAAGAAACTGCTGTGTCTGTATTTTATGTATGGCAGAGCTAATGCTTCCTTTGATTGCGGTTGTTGATATTACCCTGTTTAAATTGCCATCACCTGTATTTTCACCACATGTAGGACACATATAAATGTTGGAAGTGACTTTATAATTTTTCTCAAAAATATGCATTGTCAGTTTATCAATTGCCACCCCAACTTGTCCATAAGGAAATGATTCTTTATTGTATGAATGTAACATACGCATTTCATCTTGTACATCTTCAATAGTACAATTGCTTTCACACACATCAGTTAGTTGAGTTGACAGAGTATTCACAAACTGGTTGTGTGAGTGCCATTCCTTTGTCCAGAACAAAGGATTGTATGACCATATGTCAGCAAGAACTGTCAGTATAGAGTCATATCCACAGCTGAAATTCTGACCATCCCAAATCACACCAACAGAACCTTCTTGAGAGGAATGCAAATGAACTCTCTGTTTTTTATTTGGATGGCCAACATCATGCTGAATGTCAGAATCATCCAAGGCTTTATGCTTGTTTGATACATATACTAGTGACATAGACCCTGGTGTTGTTACATATTTGTCAGTATTGCCAATATTATAGACAGCTGATTGTATAGTCTTCTTGTCTGTATTTTTCTTGTTTTCTTTTCTTTTCTTTTTTATTTAAGTCAATTTTATTGTGCTACAGGGATTACCCTATGGTGCACATCTACCCATCCTTCTTCCCATTCCCCTGGGCTCCAGCTAGCCTTGCAGACAGATCTAAATCCCCCTGCAGTCCAACCCCACCAGGACTGTTTAGCTGGCCACCCATTGATCAGGGGTCTGAGGCATCCAATACTGTTTGCGTAACTTTTGGGTTCAGGAAGATTTTGACCAGGTCCAGACCCCCGTAGTTAATATGGGGGCCCAGACAAGTAAAGCAAGCTGTGGGGAAGAAAGGGTCAGTATGGTGCAGTCTTCTCTGTTGGGCTTGCATGGGTTTCTATCTGTGGGTGTAGTTACTCTTTGTCATCATCTTCAGCAGGGGTTACATCACCAAAGGTATTCCTCAGGTGCTCAGTGCTGCCTCTAAATTGTAGTAGCAACTTCATGTTACTTGGGCTTTTGAATAGAGTCTTCATGGAGTCCCCATCACGTCCAAGGGCCCATTTGAGTTGGTGTCATTCACTGTGGTAGGACAGGCAGTCTTGTAAGAAGTATTGGACAGTTTCCTTGATTTGATGACCTGAGATCTCGCAATTTGGACAGTTTGGGTTGTCCGCACAGTTGATGCAGTGAAGATGTGCATTGAGGGGGACATGGCCAGTTTGGGTCATCTGCACAGTTGATGCAGTGCAGATGCACATTGAGGGGGACATGGCCAGTGTAGAGCTGTACTAGGACACTGGTTTGCCTCTGGGTGAGGCTGTCAGTGAGGTGGAGGAAGGGTGAGCAGACTCCTTTGGTGTCAAAGGTAGAGAATCATTGGGGGCATGCAGATTTTGCAAAGTTGCTCCCCCACTGGTGTATTAGTGAGGTGCTAAAGTTCTGCTTGAGGGCAGATTAGGGTTCTTGGCAAAACTCTGCCATTTTGCCAAACTGGCAATCACCAGCGGCAATTGCCATTGCTGGCAGAATTGTTGGTGGACATACACGGCAGAACTCACACATCTTCACTGTCTGTGGGAGGCTCAAAACCCTCTTCTGAAATCCTTTCCCCTCTCTATGTGTAGTATGGCATGTAATTTACCTCTATATACATATATATCACATACTTTTGACTTTTCAATGCTGGACCTTGGATACACATGGCTATTTTGGTCAATTTTTCGAGTCATTTTCTCTAACATGATGGCAAGACTGTCTCAGCACTTCTCGCTCTGAAAACCCTTCATAAATTGTTGGAGAGAGACCTCCCCACACTCTAGTCTCTCAGCACTTCATCAAGGGCCAGCAAGTCAGCAACAGAAGCAACAGGTTTCTGTACAAGTGCAAGTTTTGTCACCAAAGCATCCAGCACTGAGACAATGCCTTACTCCAGCACCTCTCTAAGGCCAACAAGTGCCCTCAAACTCCTGAAGGTGTTCGTCATTCAGCTCTTGTTGCTCTTATGGGCAAGACAGGTGTTCCTACACAAGAACTATCTACCTTGGGACTTCTGCCAGCCAACAAATCCTCTGCGACCAAAGAAGGATCTCAGATGTTAAAGAAGAGAAAGAGTACTGGTTTGGATAGATATGTGGATCATGGGATGACAAAGGAGGCAATTCAGGATGCTCATGTCAAGCTATTTCGGTATGTCAATGAATTAAACTTCTATTGGCTGGCTCTAAACTTTATATTAGTTACCTTGTACATGGCCATGCTCCATTTAGTTGTCCTGAAAATCCATTCTTCCATGCATTCTGTGATTCTATTCGCCCATCATATCTGGTACTCACTGCATATGTTCTCACTCACACTGTCATGGATGGTGAGTATGCCCAGGTGCATTTAGCAGAATGTGATTGGTTGAAGGAGCACAAAATGCATACCATCCTCCATGATGGATGGGAGGATAAAGCTGGCCATGCACTTGGTGGAACAGTTGCAGCAAACAACAAGGCTCCACCCGTTGTTTTACGTCTGGAGGATATGACTGCTGATAGAGCTTCTGCTGATCGCCATTGTCAGTCTATCAAACTGGGTATTCAGAAGATGGAGCTCAATGTCAAGACCATTATCGCTATCACTACTGACAACCCTACAGTCATGCAGTCTGCTTGGAATAAGCTAGAGACAGAATACCACTGGATATTGGTGAGTACTTGGTGATGATAAGCTTGCAATGTTTGACTGACACGAGAAATAGATGTTTCCATGCTTTCTTCACAGGTTAAATGGCATAATTGGCAAGATTGTGTCCTACCAATCCATGAAGCGTATACTCTCAGGTACAACTCACATTGTTTCATATTTCAACAGTTTGCATTACTGGGGTGGGCAGCTCACAAATGAGGCAAAACATTTGGACATCAAACGAGGATTACAGACAAAGACAGATTCTCGTTGGTATAGTCTTTCCAAGCAAGGTCTCAGTGTCGAAGAGCACCGGTGCGTTGTGTGATAATTTCATTATAGTTGTGTAGACTCTAACTTATTCTTCAGACAGCCTGCTCAGCATGTTTGCCTTCATCTGGACACTCAGAAAAAGACAAATGGATTGACGCCAGTTGCACCTGACATTGTACAGCTGGTTTTGAAGGATACAGACTTCTGGAACCTTCTGAATCAGCTGCTTCGTGTTATCAAACCCCTCGTCAATGCTATTGGAAACCTCGAAGCTAGGGATACCAATCTCGCTGATTGTATACTTGAGCTTACATCATCTACCACTCCAAGCCTTTCAAAGGCCCTCTCCACATCAGACACTGTGACTCCATCATGGGGCACCACATTGACGAGGTCCAACCAAGAATCAGAATCATTGCCAGTATCCATAACCTCAATAGGCGATGTCTCTGATCCATACATGAAGTTGTCCTGCAAAGTGGCTAATGTTTCCGAATTAATGCCAGTCTCCTCCTTGGTGTGCATATGGGCGTGTTGATATCGTTTCTGATGTCCCTCCTTCCATAACACGGAATTATAGTGTGAGCGCATAATACCCAGCTGCTCAGTGTGCTCTACACTCAAGCAAGTGTGGAGGTCACCCTGAATAGCCCCAAGGTCTGAGAATAGACGCTCGACATCAGCAGCATGAGGCACGACATTGAAAAGAATGATTGTGAGTGTCTTGATGGGATGCTCATTTGCATCCACAACAAGATTATCCCACCAAGTCAAACCATCCTTTGCAGACCCAGCAAATGGTGAACGACAGTGATAATATAAATCAAAATCATAAACCAGTTTCCGAGCCCGCACTTCACCCCATTCCCATTTGCGCACAATCCCAAGAGCAGTTTGCTTCAGGTCATGAAGGGTACAGCCTTTTGCAGTGCTATGGACAGCCAGTTTGTGACACAAGGGATGGAGAAAGAGGGCAAGCGAATGCTTATCTGTGTTCATAGAAGCAAACTCTTTATTAAACACAGCCTTCGCATGCGTCCAGAATCCATGGTCATCATCTGGCTCCAAAACAAGTTTGCTCATATGATGAGCACATCGAATTACTGCTGTCTGTTCGTTGTTGGGACCAGTTCCAGTACTTACTGCTGTCTGTTAGTCGAGTTGAACCCATAGCTCCTCATTATCACTATCTAAGCACTCGCCCCTTTGTGACACTGCTAACCTTTGGGTCTGGACTACTTCCAACCTGTCCTAGATCCTAGGGATAAATGAGTGCTATGAGGGGGAGATTGGGACATTATTCTCCTTCTAAGTAGTGTAGGAAGAAAAAAAATTATTGTAACAGTAGGTCTAAGCATTCTGGAGCTTTGACTTTGCGACCAGATCATCTTGTAACATAGTGAACTGGAGTAGTATAATCTGTACGTAGAATTAAAGGAGTTTGTTTTGGAGACTCCTCCATACACGCACACTCTGACTTGTCGAATTCCCATTCGACGGTCAATTTCCTCGTTATTCCATCCTCTCTCATTGTTGGATGGAAAGAGAAGTACTCTACTAGGAGATGCTTCAGCTATCCCAGCTTAATTTGGCAAAATGGGGGTTAGCAGCAAACTCGGACCATAAATTCCTTAAAGTCCTGGCTGCTTGTGCTCAGGCACGGAAAGATGGGCACCCATACATCTGGAATGATACTTGCTGCATCGACGACGGCAACCATGTGCAAAAATCCCAGGACATCAACTCGATGTGCGACTATTATCGCAGTGCGGAAGTCTGCTACGTTTATCTCCTAAATTCTGGTTTGCACTATGCGTTGCAGGATGGACACGGTTGGGTTTATTGTGGATGGACATTGCAAAAGTTGGTGGCTCCCACCAACATCAAGTTTTTTGATGAACGGTGGAACGGAACATATGCATCAGCAAAATTGCCACTCCGCTTTTCGGAACTTTTTCTAACTTTTTGCCGAAGGCGCAACAACTTTGAAAACCTAGGCCCCTGTACTTTGAAAAGCTGCTGGATTCTTTTAATCAGTCAGGAAAGCATGATAAAAGTATCTAAAAAGTTGCCATTCAAGTACCCAAAAAACTACTCTACAGTACGTCGACTAGGTACAGTAATGTAGGCATAAAAAAGGTATTTGTCTAGATCCATCTTGTTGACTCGGAGTGGGTACAGGACACTGCACAGCAATCAAACCGAGTGCTCAGCATTAGGCTCGCCCTGTTATAAGCTGTCAGTACTACAGCGAGAGCAAAGAAGAAGAAAAAGCATGAGAGACACTCACTACACGGGTCTCAGCAACATTACTATCACTGTCCTCTTCTGAGATCTCTCCCCCTTCTTCCTGAGCATCCTCGAGTTCGTAGTCCTCTTCATCTTCCTGCAAAGTAGATCCCATACCAGCAGTATCTTCTCCAACGGACGCACTGGGTAGTGGCAATGTCGCTGGCTCCACCTGAGCAATGAGCTCATCAGGGTTGATATCAGGGAGCTCCCAATCTTCGTCTGGGTCGGGGCCAGACTTTTCGGTTTCGGGCACATGAGGGCTATCGTTAGGAAGGGACTTGGACTTGGATTTGCGTGTGTGGGTTTCGGCAGTCGCTATAATGCGGTCCCATTGGGCAGAGCTGCAACGATCAATGTTTTTGACGGGGTTCCTGCTGAAAAGGGAATGGATGTTGGTGGTCGTCTTGAGTTGAGTTGGCTTCCCTTCTATCACGGTATCCTTATCTCCCCAGATAGCGGCAGAAAAGTGACCATCACTTCCCGCAGGAACGACTTTTTCTCCACTTGAATAGAACAAAAAAGCGCGACGTGCCTACAATCCAAATGAGTACACATACTATCTCTATACAAACGAGAACGCACCGCCAATATAGATAGAACCATGGCACCGACTGGTCGTTCTGGTAAACGGTCTGCGGCAGGCACCTTTGCAATAGCTTTGAGGTGCTCTGCAAACGTCTTGGAGATGACGTGCGATTGAAATGGGCCCTGTTGAAGAAAACAGGCTATCAGTGGTAAACTGCACAAAGATGTGGCCGTGAAAACTCACAGCATACACCGTCTTGTCGCCCTGTTGAATCGCATGGGAGTAATAGTATGGGTAGGACTTGTAATCACCCAGTGTCTGCTCCGTAACGTAGGTTTTGTGCTGTTCCGGGGTTGAAAGGCCATTGCTGGTGAAAATTTCTTCGAGGTTCTGAATGGCGGCTTTGCCAATGCTGTTACGCCATGACGTGAGTTTGTCCTGGACCTATAGAAGATGGTACCGCAGTGTCTGAGTCAGATGAGAACTAAACATTGTTGTTGATACGTACCAATGTCTCAATTACTTTTCCTTTGTTCAACTCTGAAAAAAGGTTGTTTATTTCTTCGGGCATGATGTCCTCCCATGTCTGCTGCAATTCCTGCACAGTAGGGCCAGTCCAGGCAGTCAAGCAGCCGGTAAACTCGATAATTGCAGGAGCGAATTTTTCCCTGAAGTCTTTCTGAACCGGCGGGGGAAGACTTCCCATCCGAACCGTCTTTCGCCTAAAGGCCCGAGCGTCCGAAGGAGATACGTAGTCTTCAGAACTTGTTGGTTCGACCTTGACAAGAGTTGCGCGCTGTTCGGTATGTACAGAGTCAGCATTGCTTGTCAGAAGCCAAAATGACACTCACCTCGACCACCGCTGCGATAGACCCAGTCTGGATTTTGACACTGCCGGTACCCTTGGGACTCTCCTCATCATCACCTTTTTCATCTGCAAACCCGCCATACTCATATTCGACGTCCTCGCCATTGTTGGCGGTCACAGTGTCCGAGGCGCGTACGGCGGTGTTTGTTGCGGAGGGAGATGCTTTCGAGACTTGTTTCTGTGCTGACCATTGGGGGCGGAGTCCTTGCAAACCCTTCTTGTACTTCTTAGCAGGAGGCTCAGATGGGCTGACCAGAGGAGAGAGGAAAACGCAGGCGAAAGGGCCAGAGAGACAATGTTAGCGCTGAATTATTCCACAAAAGGAAGTTAATATAATACTCTTACACGTTGACATCTTCTGATGTAGGACGTTCTGATCTTTTCGCCGTCACTTCTGCACGCAGCATACCCTTCTTGTTACCACCACGAGCCTTCTTGGGAGCTGGCTTTTCGTTTTCGGAATCATCAAGACCAGCTTCAACCTCGTCATCACTGTTAGGCTGATATTCTTCAGCATCATCACGGACTTGGGTATTTGCAGACGACACGTCGTGCCCTGGTAAAACAAGTCCTCTATTCTCAGCTTCATAATTTACACTCATCAGCAAACACTCACCTTCGGGCATTCCGACTGAAAGGTGAGACATATTCATTGCTCAGAAATGCGCTTCAATAGCTGCAAAATTACTTACCTTCATCTTTAGCAGACGCTCGTTTGCGCTTGATCGGCTTGGATGTGATGGGTCCTTCCAACGTTCCACTTGTCTGGTGAGCTATTAATCCTCGTCAGTGCTTTCTATGAATGATAGAAGCATTAAACCCACTTCCTGTATCTTTTCCAGGTTCTTTTGCAGCGCCATGATCCGCCTTTTTGCTCGCTAGTCAGAATGAACCATGAGCCAATCAGATGTGGTAGTGAGCTGGGTGTGATACTCTATACCTGGTCTTGTGTTTGGTTTTTTTTTTTATGGTGCTCTTGGGTGGATTGTTGGCGTTCTTCTCTGCCTCTTGGTCTTCCTGGCGCATCTTGTCCTCGAGCTCAGCAGTTCTGGCGACAGCGTTGTTACGAGAGGCGACCTTCGCAGCTTTATCCACCACTCTGGCTTCCTTTTCTGCCTTGACCTGTTCACTGGTTCGTTTTGGTGTCGCCATGTCCGGCCTGGCTGGGTGAGCGTCACGGGTGCCTCGTAGAGCCATACCGTTACCGGCTTGGAATGGCGCTACTTCCAGCTTTTTGGCTTGGGAAGGTGCATATACACTTTCTCCAGCATTGCTGTCAGGAAGGTCATTGTTCAAACGGTGTCTGGAACGACGAGCTGAGGGGCGATTTGCAGAGGACATGATGCCAGAGGCAAGGTAGGTGCGAGTTTGCAAATTTTTTTTGTGGCTTGCTTAGTCAACTAAATCTGTCCACAGCCAAACTTCCGCAACTGGGCCAACAGTAGTCATGGGTCAAAAGCACAAACAGTGCCCACAGTGCGGTGCTAGAGTCAAATCTGACCGTGGTCTCACCCAACATAATCAAGCAAAGCATCCCGCACCCGAGCCTGGTCCTCAAGCACCTCTCTTTTATTTTCCGACACCTAATCTCCGCACACCTTCACCACCTCTGGTCGCTCAGTCCCCTCCATCACCTGTTTTCTCGTCTCGCCGATCACCACGACGACGGCAGAATGGATCTCCCATTCGTCTCCCATGGTCAGCTGCTCCATTAGACTTACGAAAATATGGGACACGGGTAGAGACACACCCTATTCTTGATGGTGTGTGCTAGTTTTTTTGTCTCTTTATGTGCTCTGATATCCATATTCATATAGGTACTCCTTGTGATCCTGATGGCTACGACTTACCATCAGACACAGTTCCAGCACCTTCCCCTCCTGACGAGCAGGAAAACGACTACAGTCCCTTCCAGAATGCGACCGAGTTCAAGCTGGCCGAATTTTTATACAACAAGGTGCAAATGTCTGCGGGTGACATCGACACACTTGCAACACTCATTTCCGAGCTCGTTGGCCCAGATAACTCCGAGAGCGTTCCTTTCAACAATCACAAGGAGTTGTATGGTCTTATTGATGCTATACGACAAGGTGATATCGCATGGGAGAGTTTTACAGTCAAGTTTAATGGTGACCTTCCAGATGACATGGGCTCGGTACCGGCATGGAAACAGCAGGAATTTCAAGTCTGGTTTCGGGATCCGCTAGCCATTATGGAACAAATGCTCGCCAATCCAACCTTTGCGAACCAATTTGATTCCTCACCCAAACGTCTATTTAAAAATGGGAAGCGACTCTATCGTGATCTAATGACTGGCAATTGGGCTTGGTTTCAATGTGTGAGTTGTGGTTAACATGTTCTACTTACCATTTCATTGACCTCTTTGTTGTAGGACAAAATAGTGGAAGACGAGAACACTCATGGTGCAATGTTTTGCCCAGTCGTTCTTGGGAGCGATAAGACTACTGTTTCAGTCGCAACAGGACAGAACGACTACTATCCTCTTTATATCTCCCTCGGAAACGTTCACTCATCTGTGAGACGTGCTCATCGTAATGCTGTTGCCCTCTTGGGGTTCTTGGCCGTTCCCAAAAGTGAGTGTTGGTGATTCCTAATTCAAACATTGCTGATTAGTCTTTGTCTTTGGTTTTTCTTTTTCCAGCTTCACAAGACCATGCCAGTAGTGCAGAGTTTCGCAAATTCCGGCGCCAGTTGTTCCACACGTCTCTTGAGCATGTCCTTTCCCATTTGAGACCCTATATGACAAGCCCGAGAATCACCAAGTGTCCCGATGGATACTATCGAAGAGTTATATATGGCTTGGGACCTTATATCGCGGATTATCCTGAGCAGGCCTTACTTGCTTGTATAGTGCAGAACTGGTGTCCTCGGTGCGTGTAATTGTACTTCTAGGAGCTGTGCAAGAGACTGACACTATTTCTGACAGGTGTACATCGCCTCCAGATAATCTTGACTCAGATGAAGGGCGACGGAGTCATGAACATACAGCTTCGTTGTTGGAAGGTGATGGCTGTACTTTGAAAGAACTATGGGATGATTATGGCATTGTTGGTGACCTTAGGGTATGTCAACACATTTTTTTTGTATCCGTTGTGCAGATGCTGATATGTGGTGCAGCCGTTTACTGCATCATTCCCAAGAGCAGATATTCATGAGCTACTTGCGCCGGATTTGCTTCATCAAATCATCAAGGGAACATTCAAAGACCATCTCGTAGACTGGGTATTTGAGTACATCGATATGACATACTCAAAGCAGGAGGCAAACGAAAGGAAGGCTGACATTGACCGCTGGTAGGATTTGTCCCTATGTTAGCTCTTCATTGTAGCTGACCTGATTTTCAGCATCAGTATCACTACACCATACGCTGGTTTACGCCAATTTCACGAGGGTCGTGGGTTCAAGCAATGGACAGGAGATGACTCAAAGGGCTTAATGAAGGTGAGGATGCCTGCTGTGCTACGTGTTTTTAATGCTAATCATTGACTATCTAGATTTTTCTTCCGGCCATCGTGGGTCATGTACCACACCAAATGGTACGCGCTATTGCCGACTTCATGGAGTTCTGCTACCTGGTTCGGCGTAGTGTCATTGATGAGAACGCTCTCGATGTTCTGGACGAAACTGTCGCACGTTTCCATCGAAATCGAGAAGTCTTTCGTTCCAGTGGTGTACGTCCAGAGGGCTTCTCTCTACCACGTCAGCACTCCATGGTTCATTACCGCCATCTCATCCAACAGTTCGGAGCACCCAATGGGTTATGCTCCTCTATTACGGAGTCCAAACACATTAAGGCTGTGAAGCGCCCATGGCGTCGCTCAAGTCGGAATCAACCACTAGGGCAGATGCTACTCACCAACCAACGCCTTGACAAACTGGCTGCGTATCGTGTGGATAACGAGTCTCAGGGCAAGCTTCAGCTGCTCAAAGGCTATCTCAAGACATTGCAAGATTCCTTACCACCTCCACCACAGCCAGCTCCTGATGACGATGAAGATGAGGGTGCCGTCGATGAGCCATTTTCTCAGGGGGACGTGAAACTGTCCAAACGAGGAGGTATGTTCTTTATATAATGACCTCGTACATCTGTTGCTGATTAGAGTGTTTAGCCAGAGGTGTGCCTCGTGAGCTAAGAGCTCTCGCTGTATATGTCGGTCAATCGTCGCTACCAACCTTAATCCGACATTTCTTGTACAATCAAAGTCACCGGGATGCCCCAGGGGGACAACGCGGCTGCGATGTACCTCTGGATAGGTGTCCCGAGATTGCAGACGATCACCCGGTCTATCTGCACAATTCCGCGCGTGCAACTTTCTTTGCGCCTAGTGATATGTCTGGTCTGGGTGGAATGAGGCATGAAAGAATAAGGACCGTCCAATCTTGGTTTGGGGGTGCGGCTCGCTATGACTGTGTGTTTATGGAAGGTGATACTGAGGAGGATGGCTTCTCTGGATTGTTGGTGGGACGAGTGTTCATGTTTTTCCACTTCTCGTACCGAGGTCGCTTGTATCCGTGTGCCTTGATCCATTGGTTCTCGACCATTGGGAACCAGCCCTGTGATCAGACCGGTTTGTGGATGGTGCAGCCTGATTATGGTAGAGATGGGAGTCCAAATCTCGAGGTGGTCCATCTGGATTGCTTGTATCGGGGGGCACATTTGATTGGGATTTCCGGGGATACACGTTTACCTGCTACAGGACTAGCGGCAAGTGACTCCCTGGACGCATTTGAAGCTTTCTACGTTAATAAGTACATAGACTACCATGCTCATGAGATAGCTTTCTAGCGTTTACTACCTTCTTTTTTGTATATACATTTCTAGTGTGGTTGCGGGTCAATGTCCATTTTTGGAAATTCTGACGTTCCCAGGCTGAGTCAGACTGATCCTAAAATTTTTTTGTCCGCTCGCTTTTCTCTTCATCTTTGATTTCAGCTCACAATGACACTGGGGAAGAGAGCCAACGAATCTGAACCACCGCGGACTCCCAAGCGCCAGGCCACTGTGTAAGCCCTTCTTCTGGATCCCACGCTATCGTTCCTAATCTCCGCTTTCAACTCAACAGGGTTATTGCGTCTTCACAGTCTCCGGAGATCCTGGTGGCTCGTACACCCTGTAAATCTGAGCCTCATGATCCAAATCTCATGCTCTTCAGCGTGAAGCAAGAAGAAATGTCAGTCTCTCGTACTTTTACTTTGTGATGTGTCTCAAAGTCCACTGTTACCAGCGAGGAAAGCGAAAATAACGGTGCGGACACAACAACGGTGTCTATCGAGCAGTGAGTACCTTAACTTCTTCTTGCTGTAATATGAGCTGAACTGTTTTCTCATTATTTTAAGGAATCTCGAAGAGTCAGAGACTGAAGACGAAACTCAAGATACAGACAAGACTGAAGACGCCGTTAAAGCCTCGAAAATCAAAAAGTTTCGTGAGGAGTATAGTAAGGGAGTCGGGAAGAACTGCTGGGGCTCGCCTTATTTGATTAACAGTGGAGTAAGCAGTGAGTTTTTTTGTGATATCATTCTTGGAACCTTCGAGTTGTCTAATTGCAGTGGTGCAGAACCTCGCAGGTTCCTCATTCACAGAGCCGGCACTCCTCCTCCTCTTTCTCCGGTTTCACAATGTAAAAACCGGATCTCTCAGCTATCAGACGACTTATACGACACCAAGCTGCGTTGTCAAGCACTCGAATTAAACTTGGAGGCAGCCTCATATGCTGTGCAACTGGCAGGTCGGGATCGGGATCGAGCAGTTGAACGGTCGAATGAGTTGACAAAGGAGGTTGTAGCACTCAGACGCGAGCTGAGGCGTCTTCAAGACGGCGTGAAGTCCACTGGCTGGGACTTGCTTCGTCTAGCGGACCGTGTGGACATGTAAAGAGAGATGTAGATCAAGTCTATAATCAAATCTATAAGCACTGTACATTTACTAGTTCTTGGTTGTAATATCTTGTACAAAGCTGGTAAAAAGTCCACAAAAAATCACTTGACTGCGAAAAAAAAGTGTCTGTTGATAAAAGGCTGTAAAAGGCTGAGAAAAGGTGGCCGAAAAAAGGCGGAAAAAAGTTATGATCGCGTAAAGGATCAAAAAGTATGCGGAAGGCCGGAAAAGTGGAGTGGCTATTTTACTGATGTGTCGAGAGATATCATGGGCGTCTGGGGTGCCATTGGACGTTCTTCTAAGGCCCAAGAACATTGGAGAGGTTGATCTTGTACAGAGGATGACATGGAGTGCGGGCAGAGAGACGACGAAAGTGGAGGATAATGCATCCTGCCTTTTGGTATTGCTGGGAGTTACAATGGAGATTAATTACGGGGAAGAAATTACGAGCATTCGAGCGACTATACGATGCTCTTGTACGATGCTATCTCGATCAAATGGGACAGTATGTCAATCTGGACGGGGGAAAAGCAATCATCAAGATGCTTACTAAACGCCATGCTGATAAACTTCTGGAAGCAAGGTAGTTCAAAGCAAGGCAGTAGTACACAAGCAAAACTATAGATTGACTTTTCCGAACTTTTGGGAGCTTGGCGTTACTTTGCGTACCTTTTTCCGGAGAAGGCCTTTTTTTGACTTTTTCCCGGAGTACTTTTTAGGTCTTGCATATCAAAAGGCTCGGTCCTCTCCTTGTTACGAGGCTCTTTCTAACACGCCGAAAAGACAAAAATATCCACTCGACGGATAGATCACATTACTACTACTGATATAAGATATATCTGTAAAAAAGTGTGTTTCTGTATGCCTTTCTGCCGAGCGGATATTTTTGTATTTTCGGCGTGTAAGGGACTCGTTATTACACACGTCGTTCTGCGTGTGGCTATGCTCATTAGGTCTACCCCCTGATTGGCTGGCTCCTCCCGCCATCAATCACTAAATTTAGGCCTCGTTCTCGTGCCGCGCGCAGTGGTGGCCCACATTTTTCCTCGTCCCCCGTTGATCTCGACTCCAAACTACTTCGAGTCCTTTCAAATCTGATTCGTTTCCATGGCAGGCAGAAGATGTCCTAAAAAGTAAGACGTCAGAATGAAAATACGTCTGGGAGGATGAAGGTCTACCTAGGAGGCTAAGATTCTTGAAGGGTCCACAGGACAGGATAGAATAGGAAGAGATGAGCAGGATGCAAGGATTTGGGGACTTTACAAGGAAGAGGATCAGGAGGTGGAAGGAAAAATGTCAGGGGTGTGTAGTCGAACAGAGCTTTAGGTTCCTTATCTTGTGCGGGTACTTTGTTTGACGACATTGAATTAGGGTTGGATCCGTGCGTTTGACTGGTTCATTTAGATGTCATTAGTGAACAATGAAAAATGAGAGAAATCTGGAATGCACGTACTGTCCACTGAGACTGCATTCCAATAATGGCGCTATTCCTAGGCAAGCTCCTATCAGTTATTCGATGGAAAAGATGCCGCAGGCTCCCCCATATCTTTCTACTCTCGTATTTGAAAGTTAAGCGAGTAGTTGCAGACTTGATGGAAGTCGGCTTGAGGTCTTGAAGAAGCCAGAGTTCTTTGCACATTACTTGTCGCATGTAAAGACAAATTCATAGTCTCCAGAGTAGAATCTGAATATGTTGGCAGTTCAGAAGATCGTTGAATAGTTATAGAGCCTTCCTAAATTCACTTGATGGAAAAAGAGGATAAAGCTGTGCAACTTCAACGGACTAATCCTGACGGATGCGTAAAACGAGACCAGAACTTTTGTAGAGCTGAAGCTAGAATTGAACAACGCAAGGATTCGAGCCATCGCGATCATCACTCCATCAATTTCACATGCGCAAGGGTACGTCCCAGAAAACGCGGAAAAGGAAGAAAACTTTCAAAAAAGAAAGGATGTAAACCGCAGGAGAATTTGTAAACTCGCGAATCGTTGTGAAAAGATGTTGTCTCTATGCTTGATGAAATCCATACAAGTAACTTGTGAAGACTACTAGTGGGAGGTAAAGCAGGCCACAGACTCGAGGATGAGTTGGTTTGAAGAAAGGGTCTAGACTTTGCACAGCCACAAGGCAGCCTTTCTCTTGATCATGACGACGAGCACGGCTCAGCACTCTGCCATCTCTTTAAACAGTCCTGCACCCAGCCCGATTAATAGATGACTCCTCCTCCTCCTCCTTCTGCTGCAGGATAGCCTTTCATGCTGCTTGGAAAGGACATTGCTTGGGAAGTCTGGCTCTCTTCTCCGCCTGGTTGCGGGGCATTCCAGCGAAAGGTGCGTACTTATTATCTGTAGAAGCATATGTACTCACTAGTTTGGGTCCAGAACCTTGACTCTCAAGACGCAAATTGGACGACTCGGAAGTCATCTACGCGTCGACATCGCTGTTAACTTTCAAGGATTACTCGCTCTGAAGGCTAAACGAGAACGGGCATGGGTGAAGGAGTGAGGGAATATAGAATGAGTACGCTGAAAAAGATACATGTTGTCTTCATGGCTAGCAAAGGGACGAAGATAGGAAAGGTTGACGAAGTAGTGGAGAAAGGAGATGATGAAGAAAACGAAAAACATACGGCACGTCTCTCCGGCGTTTTCTTTCTTTTTTCTTCTTTTTGTTTGTGTGGCTCACTGAATACCTCTACAGACGACTGGGGAAAACCTTCAGCAACATCTCCCAGGTTACGACTTCTACCTTCTCGTGCCATCCTCTTCACCGGCCGTATGCTTCTCAGACTACAGGTCCGATACGAGTACAATACATCAGGCCAACGCCCGTAATACGGAGAACTTGGACATAGACAGGCAGCTCACTACCTTGCTATCTATCAGAGCGAGTGGTATTCGTTTTGTCATGACGGATTTGGGCGGTGACTCAGTTCTGGTTTGAGCAGCCGAGGGCCAGGAAGAGCTGACATGCGCTGGGGACGGTCTGGTACGTTTTCACATTTTTTCTGCCTTGTTGGAGCCCACGGCTGAGTGCTCCTTTTATCCGCAGATTCTGCTTACGCTAAACGCATCAAATCGTCAAGCCTAAACTCCATGTTCCTTCCGCATTCTTTCATCCCCACCTTCCTTCTCTCAGGAGCTTCAAGACTGTTTAGTCTTGATAGACGGAGGATGGCGAGATCAGGTTGAAGAGACCAATCTGGTACGTTTCTACTCTTTTACCTCTGCATGTTTCTTTCTTTCCTAACTTTGCGTCTCTTTTTAGCTCGCTGGATGACCACCCACCTACACTCCCAGCCGGACAAATTGCAACACGAAAGCAACACCTAGTAGCCCTGTAGGCCAGTGGCTTCTTGTCGTTCAAGGCAAGACTCGGCAGCCAAGACTAGGATTAGATGGTTGAGAAATTGCTCGGTGTAGCGCTGGGTCCCTGAGAGGACACGAAGGGAAACTGGGGATGTCTGTGCAAAGGTGCGGATTAAGTCGACGAGACCCAACCACGGATAAAGATAAAGGTGTAGTTCTAGTTCTATCGGCGTTGCTTTCCTGCTAACGAAGTCGATAGTATAGGACGGCCAGCAATGGAAACAGGCTTTCATTTTATCGAAGACAGCTCCTGAATGCCAATGTACGTTTCCGTTTTATTTTCTTTTCCCGACCGGCTGATCACGAGCTCTAGTAGACTCTTCAAACTACCTCCGGCAGTACGAATCAGCCAGTTCTCGATCCTTGCCAAGTCTACTTCCAATTTTGCTTCATCAGTTATCCGTTCGGCTTTTCCGGAATACCCCGTCTTAGCGACCAGTGACAAAATTGCGACATGACCTCCACTATGTCGGTCTGGAGCTGTACCGCAACTTCAGGCTCTTGTTGCAGCTTCCGTTGCTGCGATGGAGATCTTCGCGGCGCTTTGAAGTGGTTGATGAAGTTGCTTTGAATAGTCGGTCGATAGCGGCCAGGTCAGCCGGAGTTGGGTCTAGATCGCGTTCGATACACAGCCACGCACACGCAAAACCATCTTCCTTTCCAACAACGACGAAGACTTTGACGGGTTCAGCAGCACAATGCTCATAGCTGCCATCTGCTTAGATTCCTTGTTTACGACTGCTGCTGCTCCCGTCTCGTTTTGGCGGGATTGGCCTCCAAAAAGCGAGGTCAAACTGCATTATTTGTTGGTTGTAACTCGGTATTTTTCTATGCTCCAAGCTGCCTAGGTTTGCTGGGAGGCTGGCTTGAGATGATGAAGAATTCAAGATGGGTCGGGAACGGGCCAAGGATAATTGGACTCATGACTTCGTACGGATACGGTGCGTTTCCTTCTTTCCTTCCTCATAGCTGTTTTACCTAACTAACCCAGCTTTCGCTTCCACTCCTTACTCCGCGCTATGCCGCTACCACTGTGGTCGTCTTATGCCTTCCAAGACCGAGGGTACCGAAACCTGATAGAAGACAACTATTCCGGACAAGAATCCTAGGATGAAAGCTGGTGTCTGTCACTAGAAGTGGGCAGTGGGGAATAGAAGGAGCCGCTTTCAGATGGGGTTTGACGTGGATGTGGTATGTTACTGAACTTTTTTCCCTCCTTTTTTTTTTTGACTGATCGTGACCGGATGAATATAGGTCCAACAAGTGACGGATCTCGTCCAGCCAAGTCGTATTCTCGAGATCAAGGAGACGAGGATCAAGGATAAAGCAGCTCGCTACCGAGCTTCTGGGAGTCAGCGAGTGGCCCTTGTGCTATGTCGGTGAGCTCTCAGGAAGATTGGAGGGGGGTGAGTTTTTCACATTACTGTCTTGTCGTGACGCGGGGGACTGATTATATTTCAAACATAGGAATAGTAATACTACGGACATCTGTACATGTTTGAATCCTAGACAAATGTCTGTGTTACTCTCAGTAGTCTCATCTAACCGCCTTCACCGCTAAAATCGTGCTATCGTCAAATCATGAACTACCTCCACCCTCATCCTCATCGACACCAGGACAACTTAACCCTCGTCACCCGTGTGAGCGTAGTGTCGGGAATAAGACGGGTAATGGAAGGAGGGTGTAGATGGGAGGAAGGGGGAGCGGTAGGGGGCGTAGGGAAGGAACTGGAAGACCTGTCCTACAGACACTTTTTTCTTTTTCAAGTTCCTCAAAGTTGAAAGCCAGTGCTAAACGCGGCTCTACAAAGTCCCTTGAGGAACTGGGAGATGCAGCTAAGCTCTTGTAGTGCTTTCTGGAGTGATATGCCTGCCTTCATGCTCCATCTTCCATAGCGAGGCTTAGGCGATAACTTAAGTTTAACTACTGCATGCCAGTCTACATACAAATCGTCCTCGTGTCTTTTGACAGGTCAGCTGATCACCTGAGAAGTCTTAAATATCGAAAGTGGTTCCTTCCTTCTTCCACCATCTACAGCAATCAATCGTCGCAGAATCTCATCCATGCCTGATTCTACTCTCGCCGAAACCCTCCGTTGCTCTCTGGACAACATGAATACGAAGCAGGAGAAAGTCTCTGCCTTGTTGTCCGCAATGGATCAAGGACGCGAACACCGTCCACTCAACGGCTCAGGTCTCAACAACACATCCTTAGATGACCTTTCCAGCCGCGTAGACTGGATGGATTTAGCCCGTCAACACGGAATCGAGGAAGACCTCGTGGCTTCTATCCTAAACCTCGACTCTCGCGATACTAGCACCCATCTCAATTTCCTCGAGTGCGGAAACCACGACTTGATGGCTTCTCCCAGTCGAAGATGCAGGAACAAAGCCACCAAGACTTGCAGCCAATGTCTTCTTGTCAGTTACTGCTCAGCAGCTTGTCAGAAAGAGCATTGGAGAAATCATAAACAGGGTGAGTTTATCAGATTCTTCACGTTCTCGTGATGATGGTATTCTTACTCTCACGTTTCTTAATCTCTTACATACAGACTGTAAACACCCCTTACGCTTAAATGACTGGCAACCTCGTTGGGTTCAAGAGCAACGTTCTCCTGCTTTTATGCAACCCGGAACGGGATCTAATAAGCAAACGTTTCATGGAAAAGATCTGAGCTTGTGAATCAATACTATGCTATCTTAATCTTTCCTCTTGCTCATTCCATGTATTATAGATGGGGCAATATGCCTGCCATCGATATCCTCAATCTCAACGAGAATGAAGGTCTCGCTGCATCTCAAACTAGAGACTTGGCCCTTGCTTTCGTTGGTGAGTGTGCGAAAACTTGCATCAGTGTAAGTAATATCAACCTCCTCCGACATGAGCTTAGCTTCAGGAGATCTGAGGAACGTTATCCGAACCGTGAACGAGCTACCAGAGAACTATGCAGGAACTCTGAAAATTCTCATCAACGATCGCGACCAAATGGTCCAGTGCCGCAATCTTCTTTTGTTGGTTGCTCTGGGCATGATACCCGAACTCGTGAGTACTTTCTCTGTGAATCCAAAGCTTTGTTTGCATGCTTTTTATTCTAGAACGAGGCTACAGAGATTGCGATCCATCTCTGGTACTCACTCTTCCTTCCTAATCACTGGCTACCTGAAATCATGAAGATCCTGCAATCATCCGGTCTCATAACCACTGACGAGGGTCTCTGTACTCTGTCCCCCGGTCCACACTCCACTCTCAACATCCTCATGGACGCCGAAACCAAATTCTTCTTCGGTTCTACATTCCTCCTTAACGAACCTGACAAGCTCACCCTTGGAATCGCTAACAACGTCTGGTCTACTCATATGAGGGATCCCAACCGCGTTGACTACATAGAGCGTTTTTATCTCAATCTGGAGCCATCCCATCGACTGGCTATCGACGAATGGCGCCGATTTGGAGTTCTCTATCCTTTCGACGCATGCAGCAACTACTTGAACCAGCCGAATCCCTGGCTCTTCAGCCACGATCATGAACTTTTCTTGAGTGATTATTCCTCCCCAAAGGAGGGCTGGGAGTACGTCTCTTTTTTTAACGCATAATCGATTGTATTCCGAATCTGACCTACTTCTATCGTAATAGCATGAACGCCGCATTCGAAGCCGGAAAAGCTCACGGAACGACAAGGGCAAATCTCATGGGCTGTCTGTACTTCTACCTCAAGGATCAACTGAAAAGTTTCGCTCACCGTCTCCGAACATTCCACATTGACATCTCTCTCGTCAGATACGACGCCGTCGAGCTTGCAAAGGCCATCAAGAACGAGGCCGTCCCAGGGATCCCTCGTATGATTTCCTTCGATAGAATTGAAGTCTCCAACGCGGTTGATGCCATGTACGCTGGAGTCAAACCTATGTTGGAGGCTTGGGGTCCATTTCTCAAGCCAAAGGCAGAGAACGAGCATGCGGCGATCATTGGGCTTTTCATGAACTGGCCTTTATACGTGGAAGGAGCCAGGGTAAAGGACTCGAATGCAAAGATGGAGGAGATGACTCACAAGTTTACTGAACAATATCCAGTACGTCCGATTTCTTCTTCTTTCCTTGGAGCTTGATCCTAATCTCCTGTTGCTTTCTATCTTCTCAGGAAATCATCCCCAAAGACATAGGAAAAGATCGCAAGGCAATGCAGAAACTCAACGCGATTATGATGTCCGTCTTGCACAACACGGAAATATGCCACGACAACTCAGAAGCTTTCAACAAATATCTACGCGGAAACGAAGCGTTCAAGGCATGCAAGAATGCCGGGCTAAAGACTCGGACCAGGAACACTATCGTTCCCCATGTAAGTTCTTTTGTGTTTCTGCTATCGCACTTCAGCTGATGGTCGTTGTTTGATGATATTGTTCGCAGCGAATTGCAGGAACTCTTGGCTCTGAATGGAACGTGCTACCACCGAAGCTCACAGGAGAAAAGAAGTACGTTCTGGTAAGTATGTCTGAGGATTCCCACTTTCTTTCAGTGCTCATTTCGTACTAGATGGATCTCCAATCCTTTACATGGCAGGAGCGATACGTGGAATGGGTCAAAGCTTAGTAGCTCGAACGTATCTTTGATTAGGTGTACAAGATAATTCGGAGTAGACAGCTTTCTCTGATGAAAAGAATACTTACTACTAAGCAACTGTTGTATTGGTACTACCAGTTCCAAGTCTAAAATATCTCGTTAGGTTTCATCCTATATATCTTTACATCAGTTTGTGTAAATTCGACGCATTCACTCTATCAACCCCAGTACTGCTCGTAAAGACTCGTGCCCATTCCTATTCCCATTCCTTCTTAGCCTGCTCATATCTGCTCGCCGTCCATATCCTCGAGCTTCGGTTCCCACCCGTACTCCTTGTAGCATTCTCGGTAACGATTCAGAAGATGAATTACTCCTCCTGTTCTCTGCAAGCGTCTACTTCAAAACTTCCTTGGGGTCTTGGTGATTCCAAAGACGTTTAGACCGTATGACGATGGCTCTTCAACTCTTCGTTCTCCTTCTCTAAAATCTCCAAAATCTTCAGAATCTCCCTCATTCCACCTCGTACACCTTCAGCCTTTTTATCGCGCAACTCGTTCTTCAACTCCTCATATCCCCTCTCCAATGCCTTCAACCTCTCGTTCATCTGCTCCAAAGTGGTCTTGAGTATCTCAGTGATCTCTTCTCCTCGAAAATTTCCTGAACCCGTTCTTCATCGAATCCTTGATCATGTCTACCATCTGTTTCGCCAACGCATCATCCTACAACAACACTCGGAATGAACACAATGTTATGTAAAATGGAGCGTGAAATAGACGCACCACCACTCCTCGTTCAGATGTCCTTTCCTTCAGTAAACCCCCCACAGACCCGCATTCATCCAAGCTCGACTCTGATATGACACTGACAGTCTCATGGTCCGAAATAACCTCATCGGCCTCGAGAGTTGATGTGTCTTCCTGGGGGTCCGAGTTGGTGTTGGCGTTGGAGGATGGGATTTGCGAAGAAGGAGAGGAGAACGAGTGGAATATGTAATGCGGAAAAATCGACAAAACGGATCGGAGAGGAAATAAATAAATAAAACTGACCCCACCAACTCCCATAAGCTTTGAGGGCTGGGATGGGATTGATATGTGACGAGAGAGGAGGAGGGAGGGGGTTTGCCTATGTATAGATGGAAATGAGGAAAGAAAGAGAAACGGGAGCGAAACAAGACGCGAAAAATAACTAAAGAACAAAAGAGAGACAGCTACTCACCAACCCTCGTCTGCACAACAATCTCATTCCTCTCTCTCCACCCCTCCTGAGAACTACCCATCATACACTCATCTTATTTCCTGATCGATCCGGCCTTGATGGGTTACACTTTCCCCACAACACCTCATTTAATAATGGAGTCAAATTCGTCTGCGCGTCGACGTTGAAAGAGTCTCTAAACTCTTGTAACATCCCCGAAGACCGACAAGAGCGAAAGGAATCAGAGCTCGTCATGTTAGTATGTGCGTAAAGGAAAGTCGGCGGAAGAGAAGACTGAATCCATGGTTGATGGAAGTGGAGGAGAGGATTGTTAGAACTTCAAGGGACGGATTTTGGGGTTGACGAAATTAAAGAGTCTAAGACGCGGGTAAAAACGCCTTTTACCCGAACGACGGAGAGGTGGGTACGTGGCTGTTGCCCATTTGGGCTTGGAGTGGACGAGCGAAAGCGACATTTGAGGGAGTTACGAGGCCCTGTAGAGACTCGTCCTTATGATCTGGGGCTTCCGCGTGTATGCAATTTAGATACCTCGGCATCCGGTTTTTTTTTGCGCCCGAAGCCGATTTCGGCGTTTGCTGTCACGCCATGCTCTTGTCCTCAACCATCATCATCCTCGCACCGATGAAGCTCAACGAAAACGTACCAATCAAATAACGGCCTTGTTATTACCACGCAAAGCGGTGGCCCACAAAAGCTTTCATTCTAGGCTTCCGCGTGTGGCTATGCAATTTGGAGGAGGAGGAGGAATACCTCGGTATTCGGTCTTTTTTTTTTCACCGAAGCCGAAACCAGCGTTTGTCTCTTTGACAGCTAACATCGTCGTAGTAGGCGTCGTCTATGAACCACACTTTCAAATGTCGCTGAGCCTAGGGAAAGTACAAGAGAACCTTGGAGCAACTTCAGACGCGTCGCTGCAAAAAGAAGAATAGCTCACCACATAGTATTATCACACGTCGCCTGTCTCTCTAGCGGTCTTGGAAGTTGCAATCAACTTGAAAGCGTCAGCCCATGAGCACATACTTGACGGCCGATTTCCGCCGTTCAAGTCGTGGACCCATGGCGTGTAATAACTCCTCCCCTTCCGTCGGCTTAATTTGCTCACTTTGATGCCCGGCATGCCAGTACTTGGTCCCAGCCCGGGTAGTACACTCCTCCTCCTCCCATCATCACGTCCGCTACACGATCTGCTAACAACACCTTGTCCAATACTCAGCTCATTGCGCTTTATATCTGCTCTCCAACTGCTCCCTGGTGGATTGAAAGTTCCATTCCCCCCTTTAGCCAGGCTGCGTCTCCTAATTACCCCGTTCTGCGTACTTACTGGTAGTACTAACAGCCACATCAGACTGTGGATTACTTCTCTGATTAGACGGATATTACATCTATAACTATTTTGGAGTGTTCATTGCTGGCGTTGTCTTGTAGAATTCCTGGACGTCAAAGAATGACAGCTGGCTATGCAAATGTGATCTGTTTAGCGCCTACTTATTGCGCCATGCCTAGCCTCATCATATCGGTTAGAGGAGACGTAGATCCCCCTGTAAGAGCCAGGACCGTTACTGGGACGCCAGCACCATCAAGACGCCACCATTGGTAACCGTACCAACAGTCCGGGGACTTCTTCTCTGATTAAACGGATATCACATCTAGAAAGGTTCCTTACCAACAATGGCAAAGGGAGCCGATGCAGCAGCAGCAGCAGCAGCTTCGTAGACAGTCCTTTTGTAACCCCCTCCCTTCTCAGCAGTTGGGTTTGGGTCAGTAATATTTTACTTAGACTTGATGAGTGCTGATACTTCATTGTCATTACAGCTGTTGGAAGGCTTTTTGGGAGCTCGAGATAGGGGAGCGGCACTATTTTCTGCTACTGTCTTATGGGCTCAGGCCATAGATCTGGTATCAAGCTGGTATTTACGCTGCCAGCAAGCAAAGTCCATAAAAAGCAGTCACAAAGTCCGGTATTCCGATCTAGTTACCACTAGGACGTCCTGATGCGCGTCTTATTGCTGCGGAATAGTAGAGTGCTCTCTTACTTCCATCCATATGCTGTATGATGCTTATATACTTCCGGGACGCCAACAAAAGATAGACGCCAGCAAATGAGATGAGCGTAGCGCCTACTTATGGTGCCATGGCTACCCTCACATCGGTTAGAGGAATCTACTAACAGCTCTTTTGATCCGATTTGACTGTTGCTTGCTGCGAGCTAGTCTGAACCTCTTGCAAATGACTTTGGCATTGATAGCTCGAATTCCATAAGGCCAGTGTCCTTACTAGGTGGAGGAAAAATACCGAGTGTAACTCAGTATTGCGGTAGGAATTCGCTGTTAGCGTTGAAGGGTATTTGTTTTCTTTAGGATGGATATCCCACTGAAAAGAAGGCCTTGGCTAATCACCTGAATGATCTTAGTGACACATCTACCCAGCCTTACCGTCTCGTATTGTTTGCCGGCTCTGCAGCGGGTCACTAATTACCAGAATGTTCATTAGTCTTAGATTGTGGCAGCTATTGATTCTGGGATCCCTTATAAGCACAAGTGTTGTTCAAATGATATGCATTTCTGACTCCCAACCCAGCATCCTGTGGCGAATCTGAGACACGATGAACCAACGTTTCATGGATCCATACCTTTTATCCCATATCTTCCTGGCGCTTCTCTTCACTGGTGAGTTCACATAGTCATCAAAAATACAGCGCACTCAAAGCTACTGCTGCGGTTTTGTCGCTTCAGCTGGTGCAGTACGAAGCCAGCTTACATTGGAGGAGTACGGTCCCACTCCCATTCTCAGTAACTTCCTTGATGGAACAGTCGTTCCAGTTGGTACTGGCGCTGATGGCAGCGAAACTACATTCCAGCTGATACAAAACGACACAATTCGTCACACAGACCTTGGGCGAGCAAGCAACGGTCACAGGCAGCGTGTCTGGTATTTCGTTTATTTTTGATGATCCTCTTCAACAAAAACTTATACAAAGAACAGAATTAATCGTTGCCTCTGCTGGGGGATATGATATGAAATACACCCAATTGGTCAAGGTTGCAGCCGACGGTCAAACTGCGACAGCGATCAACGAAGATGGAGTGTACGGATGCAGTGGAACATCCGGCTCTGGAAGTTGCTCTGTCTCGCTACATTTAGAGGTCCCCGAACTCGGTGCCACAGATGTACAGACTACCGAAAGCGGAGCAGCTGCAACTACGCATGTGCTCACAGTCACTACCAAGCTACCAAATCAAAACTCGTACGTCTATTCATTTTGATCAGCGGAATCTTACCCAAGTCTCCTTCAGCGCTAGCTCTGGATTTTCCAAGAATATCGTAGCTGTCATCGGTACATTTACCCTTATGGGTGCTGTCGCCGTGATCCCTTTGCAGGCTTGGTTCTAGTATTCACAAAGTACTATCCTGAATTGTCGACCTTTCAAGTTACAATCTCGAAGAGTCTGTTTGATTATTGCGAGTGTAGGCCCGGTACGATTCATACTAAGTAACCTCGTCTTTGAATCTAGGCACCGGCAGACTCTATGAAACGGCCGATTTCATATCCTTCTTGCCTCAATATCTACATTTGATTTGTTCACTCTCTGTTTAACTAATCACTTTATGTACTTACTTATCTATGTATATCTATGGAACCAGTTGTCTATGACAACAGATTTCGGACAAAAATACTATTGTCAGGTTACGTCAGTTGTAAAGTGAAAGTCGTAAGTTGAATTACCTCCCTGACAAATGCGTGGTCTGGTCCCGACATATACAATGACCATCCCCAGTAATACCAAACCTACACATGTCAAAGTTCATGTCGATGTAAGTCAGTTTTCAGACTGGTCTGTTTCAATGTCCTATAAGTATCCTACTTACAGCTTATTACTGAAGTATGATGCCTGACGTCGCCGATCTGGACCGTCAGGCTTCCCCCGGAGATCCAACCCGTACTAATACGGTCCGTAGGTAGCTCTACCAGGATCTCAACATTGGGCAGTTTTTCGACAATGGCGCGGTAGATGTTTGCATTTTGTGCATCTCTAGACTCTACGCCATGAGTCGTGCAGCCCCTATCCACAATATTTCCCATTTACTTTCTCACGCGTCTCCGAGTCGAGTCGGTGACCAACCGCCATCCTTTCTGGTGAAATTTCTCCAGCTTCATTGAGTTATTTTGCCACCTCACCTTATCAATGCTGAGCTGGGGGTGATTATTCTCACTTATGAATCAACTTGACTCACAATAGCAGTATATAGCTGTGCAACTACATACTTGTACTTTCAAAGCCTAGTTATTTTGCTCACATACCTGCCTTATAGCTCAAAAAGAGTCCCTAGACATTAGATTTACCTTTGAAATAGGCATAGGATCCTTTCAAGAGCTAAATATGAAAATCTCGTATTTTTATCCAAACGCTTTCATTGCGATTTCGTCGACTACGCCAACTGTGGCTGAACGGTGTAGCAACTTATTATTAAAGTCTGCGATCAAAACGTCATATCGCACACAGGTCCTTTCGACAGCAAATCACGTCGCTTTCCGTACTTGCAAAACCATTTTTAGACTGTGTTACACTTACCTACTAAGTCTGCGACGTGAGACCGGGTCAGAATCATCAGATTGTTGTAAAGCCTGAGCTAAGGCACTTCCCCACGGTGCCAAGAACCTTTGCTTCAACCGAAACGAGGGTGTTCTGGCCGCCAAAAGTGAAGTCAAGGTTCTCGAGGACCATTAAGTGTACCTCACATATCCATAGTAGAGTAGCAAAGCGGAAGAAAACAAGGATATTTACGCGTAAAAACGTTTAACAAGATGACTGCGCCGGCGGCTAAAAAAGACGCGGCCCTAGCATGGAACATCATTGATAGTGTGCCTACGGGATATTAGCTCTAATTTACCATCAATTCAACTTAGATCTCCAACCACCACAACATGCCATTCCTACACCTCAACTTACTCTAGGATAATAGTCATTAGTGACAGCACAGATAATAATGACAACGGCCTCACTCTCCAATTGAAGCCATGCAAACCTTACATAGACCAAGAGGACCTGATGATTCACTACTTCAAGCCTTGACTTTCACGTAACAGACTTTCACAATAGTGCATAACATTAGTCTGATACTCGGCAAAATTCGCATTTGCCGTGAAAACCACTCTCACGCAGTTTGACATACGCTATGGCAATTGAAAATACGCGTTTTGTCCGACAACTGGTTCCATAGATTTCGGACAAAAATACTATTGTCAGGTTACGTCAGTGGTAAAGTGAAAGTCGTAAGTTGAATTACCTCCCTGACAAATGCGTGGTCTGGTCCCGACATGTACAATGACCATCCCCAGTAATACCAAACCTACACATGTCAAAGTTCATGTCGATGTAAGTCAGTTTTCAGACTGGTCTGTTTCAATGTCCTATAAGTATCCTACTTGTGGCTTATTACTGAAGTATGATGCCGACGTCGCCGATCCGGACCGTCAGGCTTCCCCCGGAGATCCAACCTGTACTAATACAGTCCCGTAGGTAGCTCTACCAGCAGGATCTCGACATTGGGCAGTTTTTTTGACAATGGCGTGGTAGATGTTTGCATTTTGTGCATCTCTAGACTCTACACCATGAGTCGTGCAGCCCCTATCCACAATATTTCCCATTTACTTTCTCACGCGTCTCCGAGTTACGAGGCCAAATGAAATGAGGCTGAGTTCTTTACACTCCGTTTCCGTGTGTGGTGGTGCATATTCATCCCGTCTCTTCCCGTGCTGTTGTTTCCAGTTTCCTCCCTGCCCATATCCGCAGCCCCTGTATTTATTAATATCGACGCAGACAAAATGACCGAGGTACCGAATGAGACCGTAATGTCAAGATAGCCATCTATATCCCGGCAATTCTAGAACATCAACGGCGAGAGAGAGCACAGACTAGTGATGTGCGTAGTGCGGGCTCAGAGTTGGGTCTGGTTTTGTACTAGGGCCTGGGTATCATAAAATTGAGGTCCGAGCCCTAAGCCCAAGCCTAAAAAGGGCCTAGTCTTCCCCTAGGGGTTTGCTACCTATTACTTACCTTTCTCTAACACCCAGCAGTAACCAATATTCCGTGGCCGAAAGTTAGTTCGAGAACCACCGGCAAGCGATTCGATTGGTTCGGCTGGAACTCCGATAAATTTGCGAACTAACTTTCCGAAACGGAATATTGGTTACTTGCTGGGTGTCAAGTCCCCGTCCGTCGACTCAGGAACACCATTTTGCGTCCATTCATTCATGACTTTATAAAACACCATCATGGCTCAAAGCAACTGTCTAAGCCCCCGAAATGCAGTTCCGTACTCTGGTGCTGGTGTCTGCCTTGCTCCCCTTCCTCTCTACTGGCTATGCCTCCATTGTCGAGCATGTTGACGATTTACCCACTCAGGAATTTGACTTCGTTGTTATTGGCGGTCAGTTACTTTGATGAACCCTTCTATCTCGGTGTTAACCTTGCTTCCAAAGGTGGTACCGCTGGCAATGTCATCGCAAATCGTCTGACCGAAAATCCGGCAGTCAACGTGTTGGTATTGGAAGCTGGTGGGTTGTGAGTACTACATCCTTCCACGAGCTTTTCTCCATCTATTGACGATCCCCCGATAGTGACGAAAATGATCTAAACACTAAGGTTCCCGGCTTCTTTGGCCGAGACATGGGGTCTCCTTTGGATTGGAACTTTACTGCTAATCTTGGGCTGGCCACGGACAATCGCATGGGGACTGTAGCGAGAGGATTTGTTCTTGGAGGAAGTAGTGCCATCAGTGAGTAATTTTTCTTCCTCGATTACTAATGTTGACCTCTGTCATAAAGGCGGTATGGTATACACTCGCGGATCCTCCGACGACTGGGACCGTTACGCAGATCTCACTGGCGATTCCGGATGGTCTTGGGACAGCATTCAACAGTACATCAAAAAGGTATGGCGCGATTCGTCACATAATAATCCGAATATCTCATTTTTCCATTGATCGTAGAACGAGAACTTTACTCAACCTTCAGACTTCCACAACATATCTGGACAGTTTGACCCAACAGTACATGGTTTCGATGGCATAAGTTCGGTTACTCTCGCATCTTATGTCCACAAATTCGACAATTTGGTCATACAGTCCAGTCTTTTGCGAGATGCAGAGATTCCCTTCAAACTTGATCCAAATGATGGGAATAATATTGGACTGAGTTGGGCCTTCTTTTTATGCTTTCTGTCTTATTGTTTGACTGCTTCCTACAGGTTGGGGACAGGCTACGATATTGAATGGAGAGAGAAGCAGCTCTGCAACTTCTTATCTAGCACTGCAGTTCAGGAAAAGATCTAACCTTCATATCCTCCTGCACGCACACGTCACCCGTATCCTGCGAACGGAGGACGACCACGAAACGACTTTCAGTGGTGTTGAGTTCACGCAAGATGCTGGTGGTGAGTTTTTCCCCAGACCCTTAATTGTCACATTCCAAACCCGAAGAAAGCCACATTTCAGGTCATTAATGCTACCAAAGAGATCATAGTCTCTGGAGGGGCAATAGGTAGGAGGTTTGATGATCTCATTGACATCTCATATATGATAAATCTTTGTCCAGGCTCTCCGAACATATTGCTCAATTCCGGTATAGGAGATGCCGAGACTCTGACAAACCTTGGAATACTGTCCACTCTTGATCTACCTTCCGTTGGACAGAACTACACCGACCAAGGCATAGTCGATTACATTTGGATCGTCAACTCCACAGATCCCAACGATTTTCTGAGCCAAGACGAGTCTGTCAGAGAAGGACAACTGGAGCAATGGGAACAGAACAAAACTGGGCCTCTGGCAGATGGAGCTCTTGTAACCGGTTGCTTTTTCCGTCTTCCAGATAATGCCTCCATTTTTGAGACGGTCGAAGATCCTTCTGCGGGTCCGAATTCTGCTCATATCGAGATGGTTTTCACTGTGTGTGATTTCTCTCTTTATTGTTGAAATGGTAATCGAAATTTGAATCATTTCTCTTCTAGAGCAGCAATGTTGGTTTTCCTCCAGAAGCTGTAGGCAATGTAACAAACTTCATCTTGGTCTCTCCCAATATCTTGACTCCCACCTCTCGTACGTGACACTTAATCTCTCTTCTTTCAAGCACTTATCCATTCTTCCTTCCTGAGGTGGCTTCCTCACCATCAACAGCTCCAATCCTCTTGACCGCCCAGTCATCAACCTCAACCTCCTCTCTTCCGAATTCGACGTTTTTGCATTGCGTGAAGGTGTAAAAGCGGTTCAACGCCTCCTTGCCACTACTCCTTTTCAAGGCTTCATCTTGCAATCTACCACAAACGCAACCACGGACGAAGAAATCGATCAATTTGTACGAGAGACCATTATAGCTGGATTACACCCCGTTGGATCTGCTGCGATGTCACAGAAGGGTGCGGATTGGGGTGTCGTGGATCCGGATTTGAAATTGAAGGGTGCGAGAGGTGTGAGGGTGGTTGATGCGTCTGTGTTGGCACGTAGACTATTTGGAATTTTCCTCGAGTCGGAAAACTGACTTCTATCACAAACAGCCCTTGGTTCCTTCGGCACATACACAAACGCCAGTCTATATTGTCGCAGAGAGAGCTTCGGATTTGATCAAAGCGGACTGGAAGTTGTGAGGCAAGTGCTGTAGGCTTCAGGAGCAGTCGACAGGCTGCGACTTCTGTAGAATATACTCTACATTCAGTATTATCATACTTGTAGTTACTTATATATTCTGATAATAGTATTTACTAGCTTTAAGGGAGATAGCCTTAAACCAAAGCAGAGGATACTGATGCGCGGATGTGACCGAGGCGTTGCTTTCTGTCTTTCTTCCTTCAATGCACTCGAACGTTTACCGTCAGGCTTTTCAGATGCATACATTCATTTGGCTATCAAGGAATCCATGAAAATCCATGAAAATGGATCTCATTCTTGGTCCTCAGTGTTCTTGAAAGTACTCAGCAGACCCTTGAAGATCCTCTGCAGTAATTTACCACTAAATATCACCACAGCATCCTTGCCACACTACCTTGAAGATGTGAACAATGCAAGAAGTCTCTTGAGATTTGTCAAAAAGGCACCAAGTAAATGGGCTGATGCCGAACTCATACGTACCAAGGATAAACCTTATTTGCTCCTATTGTGCAAGGAGCCCCATCCAAAGGGCAGGCGCTGGCTACATTTACAAATCGAGGTGCATGCGGCAGTATCTCAAAGAGATCCGACACCGCAAGGAGAACGGTTCACCAAAGCAATCTGCGGCGATCTTCCACTGGCAGTGGAAAGACTACGCTGAACTGATCATCATCGTCATCCAGTCCCTCATCTTCAGCGGCTGTGTCGTTTATGCAAGACGGTTTGAGGGTAGCTTTAATAGGGCTAGTGAGTGTAGTAGATAGAAATGTAGCTTCAATAGAAAACTACTCAATAAGACTGGTTAAGTTTCAAAGGGGTCTCAGGTGATAAGAGTATTGATGAGGTAAGTTCTCTCTAGGATGTTCTCAGCGAGTGGGTAGTTGGATAAGTTGTATTCAATCAGACGGATATTCCTCCGTAATACTGCGAGTCCGCAGGTGGAATTCCTATGATCAAATCATTTGATATCATGATACGGAAATCATGAAATTCTCTCTATTACCACCAGAAGACGAGGTCTCTAGTGTCTAATGGGAGCAGGTTCTCTACTGCACTTAGTAGTGTCCAATGAATTATAGTGAAAGATGAATACATGATTGCAGAAGCAAAGTGTTGAATGGTCTGATTTCAATTTGATGAGTGTGACAGTAGGCTGGGAACCTGAGTGCGTGCTTTTCTATTCTTTGGTCCTCTTTCTCTATGGTCAAGTCTCCCTGATCTCATCTTTCAATCATTCTTCATTTTTTAGTTGCCACAGTATTCATTTCCTTAGTAACAGGTTTCTGAGAGTCTCCATGAACTCCATTACTTGTAATCAAGGTCCAAGCTTTCCACTGTTCACTCATGATACTACATCACTAGCCTAGAGTCACAGCTCAGTTCTTCAGCTGATAGTGACCAAGGAGTCTTAGATAGCCTCTTCAGGTCAGATTCAAGTAAGTGTTTTTATTATAATCGTTGCAATCTTACAGGGGTGTACAATGTGCAGTTAGTTGTATCAGCTTGATGGTATAGAGTGTCACTTGAGAGTAGCTTGATTTTGCATTTTTGGTATGGCTGCGCTTATTCTACTCAATCAACTTTACTATACTTCATTTTACATGACTGGAGGGAACACCAGTGTCCATAGTTTTCAAAGCCTTTGTACCAGTAATGGAGATAGGCTTGCAATAGGCCTCCAGGGGATTGAATTGAAAACTTCGATGGGCTTACTGTGGGAGCAGTTGTGCATGGATTCCCATGAAAGTGGAAGCGTTGGAAAGCTGTGCAAAAACACGTGAAGAAGCCCAGCACATGACCGACACAGCCACATTTACATAGTAAATTGAGTGGGACTTTTTTAATAGAAAAAAATATGCAGGAAATTGAGGAATAGATCAATTCTCACGATTGGGGTATCAGGAGATAGGTATTTTGAATAGATTGCGGACGATGCTTAGTCAGCTTAGAGTTATGGTTAGGGTTTTGCGCTATGAGCTGTTTACTGTTTTTATGCAGTTTTTCAGTTTTTATAAAAATATACAGTAATTCAATGGATTGATGGATTCCCACAAGATGTATGTCATCTAATAGGGAATTTGAATAGATTTAGGACAGGTTGTACCCTAAAAAGGTTTAGGACAAAATGACCATGATGCCTTGACAAGGGACTAAGCTTTGGAGATACCCTTAAAATGCTGGCAAACATCATTAACCTTGGAAAGGACACAAATCCTTGACAGCCTTGTCAAAGTCAGCAATCCTTTACAAACCAAAAAGTATTGTGAGCCTTGACAGTACCCTAAAACCTTTATGAACCTTTAAAGGTTCTTAAAGGATTGTCTCATTTCTCAAGGATTGGGGAACCTTTTCAAGATCCTAAAAGGCTTTTGTGTCTTTATAGTAGCTGATTACTATTTATTCATGATTAAATTATTATGGACAGGGTCAAGGCTCAAAAGGCCTTTAACTACTCTGAAAGATTTGAGATTTACGCCTGTGCAAAAATGGCTGGCAAATACCCATTTCCGTCTGCAGTGATGCACTGGAAGCAAAACCCTGTAAATATGCCACAATACAGGGGTATTACAGCAGCCTTACTACAAGTCATTCAATAAGTAATACACCTTACATTACAGGAGTATTACAAACACATATATTTTTCAGAACAATCCTGTAAGACCGCTGTAAATCAGGGTGGATTACAGCAACATTTCAGTGTTACATAGTGTCACAGTAATACATTCTGTAATACTGCCAAGAAATATAGAGGTATTTCAGAGTAATGCTGGAAGAAATTCCTGTAATTACCCTGCCATACAGGGGTATTACAGCAGCCTTATGACAAGTCCAGGAATTTCTTCCAGTGTCACTCTGAAATACCTTTGTATTTCTTGGCAGTATTACAGAATGTATTACTGTGACACTATGTCACACTGAAATGTTGCTGTAATCCACCCTGATTTACAGCAGTCTTACAGGATTGTTCTGAAAAATATATGTGTTTGTAATACTCCTGTAATGTAAGGTGTATTACTTATTGAATGACTTGTAGTAAGGCTGCTGTAATACCCCTGTATGGCAGTGTATTTACAGGGATTTGTTTCCAGTGTGGGAGTGCTGGCAATGCCAGCAACTTTCCAAATATAGTAATTAAGTCATGTCATGGAACAAAATTATTGCGTCACACACCAAAGTGGCCAATCATATGGTCAAATACTACAGTACTTATGACTACAACAACAACAATGAAGAGTACAGTTATTTTGATTCTGAATGTAGTCCCTACCCTGACAGGTCCAAATCCAAGTGCTAGTATCCCCAGACAAAGACAACATTGACCTCTAAAGTGTCTGAAGCCTTGAAGACTTGTCCAAGAAGTATGCATACCCAACCTTCCTCCTCTGCTCAGGCTGCCTATGCTCATCCTCTTCTTCCTCCTTCATCAACCACTGTGAAGATGCATACCCAAACCCAAACACAAGCGAAAAGTCAGGCTCCCAAACATGTCCGAGTCGCTTCCCATTGCCATTCACGTGTACACTCAATGATTCCAAGTCTTCCAAAGCTTCCAAGTCCAGATCCAAGCCTCAAAATCTACACCTGCACCTGCACCTACACCCAATTCTGCACCTGCAAAATTAAAGTTGGTGTCATCAGATCGTAGCAGGAATAGTGAGGATACCAAGGACGTCAAGGAGTATAAAATGAGAGGTCCTTCAACTTCAATTCAAAGGACAGGAAGAGGAAAGTGGAGTGGGAGAAAGAGAAAAAGCTTGAAGATGGGGATGAGGGACAGTACGAGAGACAAGACCAATAACACTGGTACTACTAAATCTTCTCGCAAATCAGCCAAGACCACTAAATTCATTGATGGGGATGACTACATATCTTCCAATGATTATTCTGACAGCTATTCTGACAACAACAATTTAGTAGTAGCTGAGGAGGAGCTGGGCCCAGGAATGGGCATAGCATCCAATGCAGCACCCAACATAGCATCAAACTCGAATCCAAATCCAAATTCAAGTCCACGTCTATGTCTACAACCAGGCCTAGTTCCATGTCCTCCAAATCAAAGCCGTCCAATTCATCAAAATTGTTTAAACCAGCTTCTGCTACTAGCAGTTCTACTGGTAGGCATGATAGAGAACCGGACAGGGATAGGGAGCACCAGTGGTGGCATCTGTACCAAAGGGTGTGAGCGTTAGAGGGTCGCTGTGGTGGGTTACGAGGTCCTTTATGGACTTGCTCTTATAACCTAATGTTCCTGAGTGTGGCTGTGCTCGATAGGTGTACCGGCTGTTGCTGCAAAAATGCGTGGCGCCAATTTGATGCCCATCATCCTTCACACTTGCTCACCATCAATGAAGGTTACAATGTTACGAGGCCCTTTAGGGACCTTCCGTGTATGGCTAATCAATTTATATATACAAATTTCACCACTAATTTCTGCTTTGGAATCTTAGAAGCCAGTACCAAACAGTTGACAGTGCTCACTTAGCGCTCGCACTCACTCCCCTTGGGCCTCGTCATTGCCACATGGAGTGATGGCCACATCTCCTTCATCGAAATTATCGTCTCGCCTCTTTCCACTCGACGTCTTGTACTATTTGACTCGTATTGTGTACAGTTGTGGACAACCAAAGTCGACAAAGTGTCCAGGGCCAAATTTCGAGTTTTCTGGGCCAAAGTTTTTGCAGATTTGGACTCAGAATGGCGAAATACGTCGAGAAATGGTCTTCCAAAGTTTTTCCCACAACCCGTTTTAGAGTCTCAATTTTTGGGGTCATTTCAACGAAAATTTGAGTACATCTTACTAGTCTACCTATGATTGTTGTGAAGTAGGATTGATGACCACCTCAATACTCATCATTGCGGACTCTGAGACTGATCTGTGACCGCGTTGCTTCTGTACTGCCCATTCCAAAGCCTTTCCAGTCAACCCATGACAGTATGTGCTCATACACCTGAAAGGGGGATTAATAAACTTGAGTATGACTCTGGCTGGACATGCATTGAGCCATTTGAACATGGCATCCATCACATCTTGGAATGTTGGCTTGGGTTCCTCTTGATCAGTATCTGTATTTGCACCAGCCCCAATACTGCAAGGAAATGTTAAGTTGGGTTAAATGACCAATCAGACTCAAAAATGCACCATCTTAATGGGATTAAGTTCACAATGAAATTTCAGTATAAAGATATACTCGTGGCTGTCAAGGATCAGGGTTACTCATCAAAATTTCATTGTGAGACAAGTGAGACATTTCTGTCTGAGCAATGCCTGAATCCTCAGTTGACAGTACAGCTTCTGTAGATGTTTCTTTGGACTCTTGAGGTACTTTAGGCTTGGGCCCTTGATGCCGGAGTCCTGTTGTGACCCTTTTGCGCTTGAGAGGTTGCCCACCAGGCATGGTTGGATTGTTGTTGGAAGTGGAGCGCAGCAAATTACTATATTTGGAGTAGAAACCTTTGTACCTGATTGCTTATTTTTTGGTGGATCATACTCGCCTTTGCGAATGGAGTGTTTTCCGCTATTTTGGTGATTTTTAGTGATTTTTTTGGTGGTTGTCTCAAAATTTGGGGGTCAAAAACCCGAACCTCACTTTGAGGGAAATCGGCTCATTAAAAATGCTTTCTAGGTTCGTAACTACATCAGAAATACACTTTTCTTTGGTCTATGAGGTCGCTTGGCCTGGGAAAAACTCAATGAAAAAGTTTATCGACTTTGGTTGTCCATGACTGTAGGTACCATGTAAATTTTGATTTAAAATGCCCAATTAAATAATTTTACTCCCTCCCTATTCATCCCCCTCCATCTCAGCATCCTCGTCATCCCATGAGGAAAGAATCACATCCTCTACTATATCTGAGACAGCAAGGAATCTGCTCAGAGATGGTCTGCCCAAGTTATTATACTTCTCCAAAGCTGTTCGCAAGACCGCTGCTCTTTCAGCCTTCTTCCCGCATTTAGACTTCTTGGGAACTTCCAATTCATCGATCAGACGCAACACATCAAGCTGTTCATCAAGCAACGCCATGGTCAACATATCCGTTACTTCACTGGGTTCCTTCAGCACCATCGAGAGCCTCTCCGTGCGCTCTTTCTCCTTGGATTCCTTTGCGCTCTACTTTGCTCTTGTCAACGCCGCAATTCTCTTATTAAATTCCACCTGTTCCTTTCGTCTTTTGGCTATGCTGTACTAAAGTGGAAATAATTATTTCCCACTGAAAACATCATTTCCAAACTCAAAGAGGCCATTTCCGAATGCCAAAGTGTGACATGTGACATCCGAATTCACAATCGCATTCCGAATTCATAAAGGTGAGTATCGAATTCAGAGAGTTGAAGACCAAACTCATGAAGTAACTCCCAAATCCAAAGAGTTGACTCCCGACTACTGCTTTATGATTTGCCGAATACTTGCTCTATCTATGGCAATAATACTGTGCAAAAAATCCAAATTGGCTTTTTTTTCACAGGTTGACCCTTTTTTGGCCATTTTTACTGGTTTTCTTGCAGGTTTGGACTGAGTTTCTGTCAAATTTGATAAAATCTGAGATGCTGATTTGGGACCTACATCTGCAAGTATTCAGGCCATTTACAAGTATTCAGCAAATCATAAATCAGTAGCCAGGACTCAACTCTTGATTTTGTAATTACTTTATGAATTCAGTCATCAATCCCCTCAATTCGATACTTGACTTAAGGAGCTCCATCACAAAAAAGGCCAAATAGTTGTCATTCTGTGTAAGTCTGTATGAGGTCACTAAGAAAAACAAGTAACTTCCCAGTGAATGCAAGTCAGCTGTAATCATAACAACCAGCATATAAGCCAGGTGTAACTGTGGGGATACATCCAAGTGGTCAGAATGATTTTACATAGCTTAGCAGTTGGTATAAGTACACTGGAAGACTTAGAACAAAGTTGTAACATAGCTGGAATGCTTAAGAATTAATTGGAACACCTGTCCTTGTTTCAAATATGTCATACACACTTACAAGCCCTTTCCAAATAGTGGATAGTAATAATTCTTGTAAGAGTGCTGTGCCTGGCTCTCTCCTATGACTGAGACAACTACTGAGCCATGGAATGATTATGGAGTGCTTATAGGGTGGTACAGCGGTGAAAAGAAAAGCTGCCCTTGTCATTGCCATTAGGCCTGACAGGCATACAGCACTTGACACTGTTTTGTCCAAGCCAAGTCCATAAAAAAACAATGAATCAGTGACAGGCGGTTACACGGCATTGGTATTCATTTGGTCATTTCTAACATGCAAAGGCCTTCCAGGTACTCTGACATTGTTTAATTTACGGGATCGTCAGTGGTGACAAAGAAACATCAATGTATGTATGTGCAGAGGAAATCAGCTACCGCATACAGTGGACACATCGGATCATGTGGCATCCATGGCTTATCTTATCTTGATTCAAAAACCTGAGCAAGATTCGAGCTTGCTCAGGTTTTTTGAACCCAGATAAGATAAGACAATGATTCATCGTTAGCCATCATTAGTACTTCCTTTAAGCCAGAAAGCATGTTGAGATACTTACAAGCTTATACAAGGACTCGAAGGATCTACACGCTGACCATTTACAATAGAATTGAGCTATTCAGTTGAATCAACTCCCATGTTACACTTCCATCCTAAGACACTTGGTCATTGTCTTGAGCTGCTCTCATTCTTAATGCTTGGCCCAGTCCCTTACAGTTGACTGGAGTTGGGGATTGGTGCATTCCATGCGCCGCTAGAATCAAGACTCAAAAACGTTGAAGTTGAATTGAAGCGGAGCTTGAAATGTTCTATATCAGGAAATGGTTCGACTTTTTACAGTCCACGTCTCTTCCCTTCTCAATCTCATCTTGTGCAACTTACCCGTCCACCCCAGCCCCTCCATAGTCAAAATGATCGACCCCTACACCTCACAAATTTGCCCACACCGCCAAACTCCTGCTTCCCCAATGCCGTCTGTTTTCAGTCACTCTCTCGTTACAAAACGCTATCCCGCCACCTGTCGACACTGTCACGTGATCTAAAGTCACGCAAAAGTCCGTGGTCCACGGATGAGTAAGCTCGCGCGCGCGGCCGATTTTTCTTAAGTTCAGCGTCGCGCCGCCTCCCGACCTTCTCACAGCAGAACGGTCTATTCCTAAGACCCAAAAATTTGCATACATGTTTATATAAGCAGTTTTAGTATATATAGCCAAAAACATTCGAGTTTCAACAGTATAAAGTAATAAAATTCTTTAATCTTTTTGTACCTGGTAGCCAGGGTGTTCCTCTCCCGTCGTTTCGCCGTTTTACTAGATGAGCTGGCCCAAGTCGTAGGCCGGGTTCCTCGGAATCCTCAAAACTAGCAATATCTGTCACAAAGTGACTAATATCACGACCCAATTTCCTATCATGCAACCCTTTGAGCCAAGTGAAGTTTCTGTTTGGAAGCTGTGCTTCAATTAAGTC